>WURV02147434.1:0-18085 GCA_011762755.2 Epimenia babai | reverse complement strand
TGTCATCCATTACAGCGACTGCTCCATCAATGTCTTCGAGCATCTGATCCATGATTCTCTGAAATATTTCTGGTGCGCACTTGATTCCAAATGGGAGTTTAAGCCATCTATATCGGCCAATGGGAGAGTTGAATGTAGTCAAGAGAGACGATTCCTCGTCAAGCTTAATCTGGAGAAAACCACTTTTGGCATCTAGGACGGAGAATACAGTGGTATTCGGTATTTCTGCCACTACATCTTCTACTGTACGCATGGGATAATGTTCTCTGAGTATGACTCTGTTCAAATCTCGTGGATCAATGCATATGCGAATCTTGTCCTTGCGGGTCGATACGACCATCGAGCTGACCCATTCTGTAGGCTGCATAACCTTAGCTATGTGACCTTCGCCTTCCATCTCCTTAAGCTTTTGTATAATTCGACCCTTCAATGCATGGGGTTGTCGGCGGGGCGCGTGAACCACTCCAGATGAGTTAGGTATTATCTTAATCTTGTATGTGCCTGGCAGGACCCCGGTTGTCGATGATAATTCTGGATAATTTTCTAGGCCAGTGGGTTCGTATTTGGAATTCGTCTTTATGTCTTCGCTTTTAACCGATGACATACCTACCCTCTTTATGAATCCTAGTTCTTCTGCTGTGTCTCCTGACATTATATTGTCTTGCTTCAAATCCACAATTTCAAATTCTATGCCATTAACAGTATTGTTACAACTAACATTTAGCTTAGTTTTAGCTATTGGCCTAATTTCATGGTTAGAGTAAGTACGAAGTATTTTAGTAGACTTCGTAAGTTCGCCTGTGTTGAATAATTTCTGGTATTGTGCCAATGTTATAATGTTACAGCGTGCGCCTGTGTCTATGGTAAAGGAAACTGGTTCGTTTTGGATGGATACGGTTTTGTTCCACTTCTTTTTATCATGTATGCTATCTACATTATCAGTAGAAGTAGTATTAATTACTGTGGTATTATATATAGAGAGAACATCATCATTGTCATGGTACGGCCTAGTACTATTGCCCTGGTTAAGATTATCGTCAGTGTCTACTGTATACATCTGCTTCCGGTGGCGTTTGCGACACACAGCCAGCCAATGGTTGGGTTTTTTACAATATGAGCAGGAACTTCCGATAGCGGGACAATTGCCGCCATTCCACTCGTGATTCGAACCTTTGCCGCACGCGTGACACTGACTCTGTTTTCTCGGTTGATGATCTTGATGTGTGGAGCTTGCCGTTGGAGGTGGCTGGTAGTGTTGAGCTTGCGTGTAACGTTGAGGTGTCAAATACCGTTTCATATTCTTTTTTCTGTCTGTAGACAGTGAATTAACATCTTCTGACTGTTCATCGCGAACTATTTTCAGCTGTTTTTTGGACAACTCGTGCTGTCTTCCAATTTCGATAGCTTTGTCGAGGGTTAGGTCTTCTCCGCGATCGAGTAGTTTTTCTTGTACCTTTGTCTCATATATGCCATCTATTATTGTGTCAACAAGAATATCATCAATGTCTGCATAGTCGCAGTCCATTATAATAAGTCGCAAGTCTTTAACAAAATTGTCAAACGATTCGTCACATCTTTGTTTACGCGATTTAAGCCGGTGTCTAGCGATACGCCTATTCTTGCGTGGTCTCACGTGGATCTTAAATTTATCTAAAACTTTTATCGGATCATCTTTTTCACCTGCCTCCCAATCTAATGTTTTGTAAATTTCTCGCCCTTGTTGACCCAACCAAGTCCCTAGCCAACCGGCTTTCTGTTTAACAGATTGATCAGCCAAGGGGCCGTCAAATACAAATTCCACATGGGTGCGAAAACGTTCAAATTCTTTGAATAAATCCTCACATAGCCAGTCTATAACAGGATGTTCAAATTGATACGCGGACATCTTTTCGTTTAAGATGTGGCTTGTATCGCAGAAAGGAGAGGAGGCTGATGAGGTTGAACTATAGCTGTATTAGACGAACGAGCAGTCCATTAATAGGAAAGCTCAACACTTCGTTTATACACAGCGAGAATTATATTATTGTGTTGTAATGCATGAACAGACCCAATTGTTGGCACGAGAGTTCTTTGCATTTATACACAACATATGTACTGTATCACTATAATTGAAAACCGTTTGACAAAAAAGAAACGGCGCAATATGACGACATAGTCGTTATAAAAGCGTTCCAGCACCTGTGTAGTAGTCACGGAGAAGAAATCAAGTTGATGGCTAGTTCGACAACATTTATTGAAAGCGCGGATATCTTGCGGCTAGCTTAATTTGACAATAACAAAATATGGGCTAGCTTAACAAAATTGACAGTGATACGGGCTAGCTTGACAAAGTCGACAGTGAGCACAACTGGTTTAAAACTTTAATGCGTAGGCCACTGGAACTGATTATATTAGTAAACAGAATATGAAATGGGGCAGATTAACGGATTAATTGTACTGATGCACGGATTGTTGATTTTTTACAGTTGATACCATGTCATGTTACTAATTATGGCAACCAAGTCAACGAACAAGTTTATGTAGTAGCCATCTTTATATTCACTGATGAGTGTGTCGATACTATGGCCGAGTCTAATGTAAAAAGAACCGACTAAGCGATATACAATATATTACAGGTGTGTGTTATATATTGCCAGGAAATATATCTGACAGTGACTATTTAGTTGAGATATTTCAAGCTTTGTCGGATGACATATCTGAGTTTCGGTTGTTGGGTGATGTGTTGGTCACTGATTTTAACGCACGGACGGGTAAAGGTTGTGACTTCATAGCCAATGAACAAGGGAGTGACGCTGATTATCTCCCCTTGCCACCGCACAATTTGCATCAATGTGGCCATAGTTTAGTTAGACGCTCCAACCAGGACGTACAGGTGAATACATATGGTAACTGTTCGTTAGAGCTATGTCGTTTCACAGATGTACATATATTGAATGGTCGGACGGGCGACGATAGTGACGTAGGTCGTTACACTTGTCACACGTACAATGGCAGCAGTGTGGTAGATTATATGCTGGCTAACGACGAACTTAGACAGCGGATACAAAACTTTAGTGTCAGTGATCGACTAGCCTGGTCTGATCATTCAATAGTGAGTTTAACTTTATTATGTCATTTGTTGACCAATCATGTGTCTGTTAAGTGTATGTCCCGCCGGGTTCCATACAGACGGGATGACCGTGAATTAGAAAAATTCAAAAATTCCATTTGTCCTCCTGTTAATTTAACTCGGTTAGATGGTGTGAAATCATGCCTGGCTGAAACATCATGTGAAACATCGTGTGATTATTTAGAGGTCGCCGTGCTAGTCGATGTGCTAACTAATGTTATTCTTGGTGTTTCAAAATCAAATGCTGTAACAATAGGGCGGCGGGTCGCAGCCAGTGTTGGTTCGACTCAGAATGTAAAGTTGCCAGAGATAGGTTCAAGGCTGGAGAGTCACTATATAGGCATAATGGCAGTGAATATAATGGTGCTGCATTTAGATCGGCTAGAAAAGAGTATAGGCGGCTGTGTAAACGTAAATTACGGTTGTATGAGAAATATAAAGGTGAGAGGTTGAATGCCTTGAGTAAGATTTCGCCGAAGGATTTTTGGGCATATCTGAAGCGGGAGATGAGGGTGACCCAAAAGAACCCCGATTGCGACTTTGCTTCGTATTTTGCAAATTTGTAAAAGTTAGAAAATCTGCCACCTCGAGGCATTCTAATGACGCCAGAAGGTGACATCTCGATTACTGCGGATGAGCTCACTAAAACTCTAGAAAAATTAAAACGAGGCAAAGCCGCCGGCAATGACAATATGTCTAATGAGGTGATCATTGCGAGTACATGCGTTACCTTCGATTCATTATTGCTTATATAATTTTTTGTTCGATAACAGTATTTTCCCATCAGAATGGAAGAAAAGTGTAATCGTAGCTTTACACAAACATGGACCCTTGAATGTTAGACAATTTTCGTGGTTTAGCCTTGACAATCTCTCCAAATTATTAAGTACCATTTTAAATCATAGGCTCATCACATGGAGTGAGACAAATTCCTTGTATAATGAAGCTCAATTTGGGTTCCGCTCTAAGCATGGTACAGCGGATGCTATTATTTGTCTAAAGTTACTCATTGATATTTCACGTTATGGTAAAAGTCAGCGACTGTATTGTTGTTTCGTTGACTTTTCTAAAGCATACGATTTGATAGATCGCAGTGTACTATTGTACAAGTTAAGATGTTTAAATTTAAGTAGAAAGATTCTGAGATTTTTGGAGAGCATGTACGACGGGACGACTGCCCGTCTTTGGACTGATGGCGCCTTTTCAAAGGAGTTCAGCTGCGATATTGGCCCGAAGCAGGGGGAGCCGCTGTCACCGTATTTGTTCTGCTACATAAACGACCTTAGTGATGTTCTGTCAAGTGCGCCTTTGGGCATAGAGGTGTGTGGTCAGCGTATAGGATGCATATTGTATGCAGACGACACTGCTATTGTCAGTCAGATGCCACCACCTTGCAGTTAGCCATTGATAAGTTGTATCAGTACTGTAAGTTCTGGGGTTTAACGGTCAACGTCAGAAAGACGGAGATGGTAGTTTTTCACCGTGGTGGGGTTTTGGCTGACAATAGTCATGGTCCTACGCTGGGCATTCAATAGAGGTCGTTGAGAACTTCAAATATTTCGGTCTAATTTTCTCTAGTAACGGGTTATTCCGCTATGCACAAAAAGCACTATGTGATCAATCTGTACATGCGACCATATCACTTAAACAAGGTCTAAATGGCTTTAAAGGTGGTTAACAATGTCGGACTCTATGAGCGCGTGGTGGAGCCCATCTTATTATATGGGGCCGAGGTTCGAAGGTACAAATGTAGCCCTCTGTCTGAGAGGTCACGCTAAAGGCAGTTTAGAGGTTAGAAATGGGACTCCAACCGCCATGGTGTATGGCGAGCTTAGTCGAATGCCTCTGGAAATTGTGTCACAAACCCGCACTCTAAAATTTTGATTGAAGGTGTTATCGCTGGAGGAACATAAATATGTGAAACTTTTATATCAGGAAGGGCTAAACCTCGGACTGTACAAGCGAGGCAAGTGGCTTTGGTTATGCATGGGCAGCTCAAGAGGTCGGGGGTAGCGGTTTTGATCGTGATTTCCATTAGACGTTGAAAGATCAGTATGATAAGTTATGGCGTAGCCAGGTAGAGTCATCGGGCAAGTGTCGTCTTTACAGGGAGATCCAAGAGTAGTAATGTCCTACACTCTGGGGCATTTCGTGTTCCACTCTGGGGTACATCGCTCAATATTCTTGACACCACCAACCGATACCCAGAGATCACAGGACCTACCCCCGATACTATGGAGCACGCGGACACCCCTGAGTCCCCCAGATCACCACTCATCAAGCCAAAAAAAATCGGGGGATGCAGAGTCCCATCAGTTCCCATCGGTTCACCCATTAACCACACCATCCCCAAGGTACCGTCTCGATAACTCCGTCAGTTTCCACGAGTCGTCGCTTGTCGTAACATATCCTTAAATCTTTGTCTTGATGTCGATTGACCACGCTTCCCCCCTTTCTCACGCGTCATCATGTTCTCGTTGACGATCGTGATCCTATTCCTTTCCCGATTGATGAGATCTCTCATGCTATCCATATTTAATATGCGACTGTTTTTGTAATTGAGTGTGAACCCCTTGACTTTACAAACACTCTTACCACCGTTCGTTATGTACGCGCAACTCCTAGGACCACTTCCGTCAGTCCATCTAACTCGTCCGTCATATCACCCATGTGATCACCCGTTTCTATTGTTTCACCATCGGGTCTATCGACGTACCAAACACTGTCTGTATCGTAACCGAGGACTTGATCACCTAGTTTATCCAAGAAATCGTACATCATCCTCGCGTGACTCGTTGTAAACGCTGCTATAAAGATGCTAGTAGAATTACTGTTGTCTACAAATTGATCTTTCAAGTTATAAGTCATTTGCACCATATCTTCGTTGATGAATTGGATATTTAGATTGTCTATAGTATCATCCAAATATATTTTATAAAATACCGAAGGTTCAGTGACGTACTCTGTTTTCTTCAAGTTATTCCGCTGTCCGAATTTTCCCCACAAACTATTCAGGCATAACTTACTGATATGATAGCCCGCATTCCGGGATTAGGTTTTCTTTCCCCGAGCTCGATACCTAAAGTTTTATCAACATCCTTTTTAAAATGTTGTTCAGATTTGTATTTCGTCGATAAAGGAGAACTTTCCATTTTTATTTTTATGAATTTCTTAACGTATTCTTTAAAAAGATCAGTAGATGTCTTCTCGAAATGCCATACCTCGTATATCTTTAAAATCCTATAATCTTTATACAGAGCCTTTTTAATTTCATTCGTACACCAAGTCCCGATAATGGCTCTTTCTGTGTCCCCGTGATTACACTGCTCCTGTTTATTCGCGGCACACGCTTGACATAGAGTGAATATAAGTTTGTCAGCATCACCGCATATTTTTGCCGGTAATACAGGATGGTATAAATGTTGTGGCGGTAGTATTTTACATTTCATAAATCCAAACCACTTTTCATCGTACTCCTCAGGGTTCAATATTTTCTTTGGATGACCCACGGGATATTTTTTGTAGTATTGTACAGTTGGATAAAGGCTCACGAAATCCACGTATCTACCCGCTCCATTTTCTTTTAAATCATACGTCAGTTTCGTAACATCGGTACGCCCTCCGTAAAATGCGTCTCTCGGATTTAATGGTCGAATTATATCTCTCGGGTGATCACCCATATATTTTTTAAAGTCTTTGTTGTTCTTTAACTCACATTCGTATATTTCAACGAGATTATAACCCGCAGCTCTTATCCTTTTGTTTTTCTCCTCAGTCCTGTTTCGAAGTGTCAACATGTCCATTTGATTTTTCGGGTTTATCGTATCACCGCTGTAACAGCTAGAACAACCGTGCCAGAAACAACCTTGGAATTCGTAGACTGTATCGACCCTGGTATTATCAATGGAAATCTCTCCTCCAATGAGCGCATGTTGAATGTGGATTTTATCGCTTTCAGATATCCTGTCCAACCACCCGATACTGATCTTACTAAAGTTCTCGCTTCTTGTTACGTCGCCCACCACAGCCACAGTATTTTCTGGAAGATAATTTTTTCTGTATATTGCCATGCAGACACTCGCGATCGTTACATACCGCAACGGATCGATATTTTCCAGTGTCATGAAATCTTCTCTAAATTTCATCATCGATCTTCTCAGAATATCTACATCGGATCTACAATAATCTATGAGCTCCTTTTTGAAGTTGAATTCGTAATTTTCATTCACTCGCTCTTCATAACACTCCAAAATTATGATATCGAAGAGGATTGGGGACAAACTGTCTCCTTGTTTCAACCCGACTGGGCAAGGGAAATCATCCGAATATTCGCACTTGTGCCATACTTTGGCCCGTGACTCGGCGTAGATCCCCTGCAGGATCTTAATGAACTGCGGGTGGACATTGATATCTGCCAACTTCTCCCATCATTTGTCACGGTTTACGTAATCATACGCCTTTTTAAAATCAACAAAAATACAGTACAAGCGATTCTTTTTACAAAATGATAGATCAATCATACACTTGAGACAAAAAATAGCATCACACGTTCCAGAATTTTGCCTAAATCCAAATTGCGATTCGTTATAAACACTATTTCCTTCAACCCAGCGAGTAAGTCTACGGTTCAACAGGCTTGTAAATACTTTTGGGATCGCATTTAGTAGACTAATGCCCCTGACATCATCGAGTGTTTTAGCAATATTCTTTTTCGGTATAGGTACGATCACACTATTTTTCCATTTATCAGGGAATAGTACTGTCACTATAATAGCATTGAACAACAGCACGAGGTACGGAATCGGGGTATTTCGTCCCTCTTTGACGAACTCATTTATAACATCATCATCACCAGCTGCCTTGCCCCGTTTTATGTGATCAATAACGATTGTTAATTCTTCACTAGTTACGTCAGTAATGAGGGAATCGTCGCATACCAAATCGAACTTGGTAGTTTTGACGACATGGTTAGCCGTGATAGTATCGATAAAGTCATTACTAGTAGTTTCGTTATATTGATTTATAGAGTGATCCCTTCTGCCGTAATCCACTGAGTCTACTATACCCGGGTTCATAAGATCTTTAAAATGGCTATAAATATCTAAATCATAGAATTGGGCGTCCTTCTTACTTTTCTCGTGCTTCAGGAAACCCCAGAACGCCTTCTTGTTTGTTTTACTCAAATCTAAGAGTCTCTGTCCCCTTTTTCGCTCGTACCGGTAAAGACTTAATCTACATATTCCTCTGTATTTATTTCGGGCTGCATGAAATAATTTACGATTCGTTGGAGATTGGTTTGAGTAAAAGTGGTTCCTCGTAATTAAAAAATTCTGCCTGTGTTGGCGACAGTCGCCATTATACCAAGGTTTGCCTCGTCTCTGCGGTCGCACGTTACGATGGCTTTTACCTGCGCTGACTATCGCGACATTCAGGAGAGAAGCAGCTTGGTTTATGTCGTCTACTGATAAAACGTCCCCTGCTAGGCACTCCCCAATCTTTTCTAATTGTGAACTGCTTTCGGCAGAACTCAAACGCGTCAGGTAATCATCCTTAAAGCTGTTATTCCATCTGTAGTTACTCCTCGGTCTATAAAAATAATTTTCAGGATTTTTTACACCGCAGGAGCGAGGCCGACGCTTCATAAACATAGAAATCCACACAACTATCAAATAAAGATGCATTAGTTAGAAAGTAGTCAACTGTACTACGACCATTGTACCTTTGACATGTACTGCGTCCAACACCACAGTCTCGTCCAATCCGCCCATTTACTATTACTAAGCCAGTCATCTGACAGAAATTAAGAAGTTTCTTCCCATAACAATTAATGACCTGGTCTCCATTGGATCTATCTGGTATGGATATAGTGCTAGACAGTTCGTCTAATGGAAGTGGTACGTATAGACGCGCTGTGTCGTCGCTAACAGCAGTATTAGGCAAACGGTCACTTCCATCACCAGTACGGGCATTAAAATCCCCCGTAATTATGACGTCAAATCATTTCCGATTCAGAATCTAGCCTATAGCGACCCAGATCATCAGCAATATCATGAAACATTTGCATAGACCTGTCCCGGTGAGAGGATTGCATTGGTGCTATATATAACGCGCAGACAAGTACATCGCGCTGAAAGCTGAACACTCGTTTTTTAAGTTTAAACCAGATACATCTTCCTTAGTCGTTAAAATAGTCATGCCCCCTCTAAACCTTTCTTTATACAAAATCGCTATACCACTACTGTCTCTCTTTGCGCCTAGATGTTTCTTACGAGGCACCTTTTCGATAATATAGCCGGATAAGCTAAGGGGTGATCTTTGTGATATCCATGCTTCTACAATGCAAACAATGTCATAATCCTGAACCTGATCATAAAATTCGTTGGTCTTGATCTTCCACACTAGACCACCGTCTATATTCCAAGTACATACACTAATCTTACCCGGCCGATCCCGCTAATCGTCCATATAGTCACATTCTCTCACGACCTGCCCTTATATCTCATCATGAGTTAGGTTATAGAATTATGGATTCCTACTATAATCCGTGCAAATTCCACGCGGCCAATATCACAAATCGGAACGATGTAACATAACCGCCAAGTTACGTATTAACTTCGTTATAATATTATGATGTACAATGTAGAACTAATTACGAGGTCACCATACCGCCTCAGTTGACGAAGAGATCTTCACAAGGTCGCCCTTTCTCGATTTCCGACAAACAGCTCTCGCGTTATCCCAGTCATATACTTTCTCGAGCACCAGGTAACAAGACGTTCCACCCCTCACCCATCCAGTGTCACCGCATCCAAACTTCCCCGTCAACGGCGAAAACATAGCTGTTAGTAAATTTTCAATTGGTTCATACGATATTTAAAACAAACTTTTTCGTCCAAAAGTGTACCTAAATTGAGGAAGGTCATCATTTCTCGTTCGGATTTTTTGCTTTGTGCAAGATTAGATATCTAATTTTAACATAGTTCACCAGATGGCCTTGACCAAACTAACTGAAATAATCACAACTATTCACGTTAAAAAAACCCCAAAAATATGTAGCAATGTTTATATAATTATTGTCAGCATTGAGCCAAATTATTGAAGTTATTGAGACAGTATTTATGTTTGGTTCACTTTAATAATCGCATACTCTTATTGTAATTGTGGAGTCAAAATGTAATGGTGGGTGGGTGTGTGTGAGCATAGGTGCTCTATTGGCATTGGTCAAAGGTTGTTGAACAATCTTCCACTAACGCTAAGTCCAACGTGCATTTAAGTCACTTCCAATCTTTAAGCTAAAAACTCTTCTGTTTACCATTATGTTTATTTTAGCGTTTATTTTTGTTGTACAGCACAGTTGAGATACCTGTATGATCTTTATGAATAAATTACGATTACCATTATGCGTGTGTATGTGTATAGGTAGGTCGGTATGTAGGTAGGTAGGTAACTAGATAGCTAGATAGGCAGGTAGGTAGGTAAATAGATAGGTAGGTAAATATGTATGTACGCGTGTACGCGTGTATGTACGTACGTACGTATCTATGTACGTATGTACGTGTGTACGTATGTGCGTATGTATGTATTTTCGAATGTATGTAGCCATCTACAAAGCTTGACTGTTAAGGTGGTTAACACGACAATTCAATTCGCCTCACTTACAATGGGTGTGGGTAAAAGACCTAGTGTGGAAACCCAATCGAGTCTGGGCAGAAAATTCACCTTCCTTCCACGTCACTGGTTCCAAACCTTTACAGAGTAGCTACAGGTCGCACACTCCCCTAAGCTTATAAGGGTTAATGGCTATTTATAGAGAGATTGCATCGCGGGAAGGTAAACGACATAGAAATCATCTTTAAACCGTCGTCAGTACAGCAATGTCAGGTTTTACGTCATTGTCAGCTTGATAAATGCCACGGCAATTACACTTCTTGGAGCGGGAATTTAATCAGGTACAGTGAAACCTGCTCTACCGACCACCCGTATACAGCGACCACTCGTCTTAAGCCACCGCCTTTCGGCGGTCCCGAACGTCTTCGTTATATAAGTACACTGTATTGTACCTCTGAGTTCAAAGTAAAAGGCTCTAGCAACTACGCGCACTGCCACCAAAAGCTAAACTTACGGATAGTATCTGGTTTAACACAGATCCCTTGGCTGCTAGTAACGTGACACTCTACATCTCTCAAGCCCCCCGTTTTCGGATACAAAACTGCGCAGTTTTCTTTACCACCGAGGTTGTCGTTTTCATTCGCCCATTTTCTGTTTCAACATACCTCCGATATAAAAAATACGGCGCAAGTGCGAGATACAACTGCTTACTAAGTAATAATACCATGTAACTTTTAAATTCTTTTATTCCATTTCCAAGGTTTAATTTTCAGTTGTACCCGCAAACACGCGACAACCTTTAGCATCAAATTAAAAACAAACTAGAATGGGTCTTTACTGACCTCTTTAAACCAAACTGACCTCTATAGCACACTAATTCTTACGTATATTTTATTAGTACATATGAACGCTTTTAAAATTGGACGAGGTTGCCATTTTAGTAATTAATATAACATTAAAAGTTACATGTTACACATTATATTACAAATTACTATTACAGTATATTATGTGTTAGCAAGACTAACATATATGAAGCGCGCTTCACAGAACTTGCGTCGCTAAAATCGCTCATCCATGTCCATATTTTTGACCATTTTCGGAGGCCGATAAGCCAAACAAGAGGCGACTTCACCGTGATTAAAGCGTTCACTGCCCGCTGGAAAATCAAACTGAGAATGAGACTTCCGCGCTTGATTGAATATGATATAATATTTAGTTATTAATAACAATAATGGCATTTTTTCAATAGTTTTATGGATATTTTATGCAGGACCCTGACGCAGGGCTACCGCTTTGTTTCTGTGTTGCACACCTTAAAATAACATAAAAATAATTTGTAATTATCGTCATTATCGTTAAGATGTTATCGCAATTAGAGAGACATCTGTAACTAAGGAACGTTTGTATATAATTTGAATCGTCCATCGTGTTTTAGCATATCTATTTCATTTACGTGAAACTACGAATATATTGGGGAAAAATATATTCTAAAAAAATATGACACATTGTGTGAGGTTATGATGTACCCTTTTACCATTTCACATAGTAAGACTCTTTTTATGGGTGAACGAACGTTCACTGATATGCATTATCGGGAATTTATACAATAAGTTATATGACACGAACCATTTTTTTCTGGCTGCGGATCTCCAAAACCTGCGACCCTTTAGCCTTAAGCAGACATTTATCCCTTGCTGACCAGACGTTGTATATACCGGACGTTAGAGAGGAGAGATCCGACAAGAAGAAACAAGTGCCCCCACTAAGTTTATAGTCGACCGGACATTTGCCATCTGAAATGATATTTTAGTAGTCGCGCCAATTACAGATGAAAATTTCTTAAGAGAAGTGTAGGTGTATTTGTACATAGCGCGAGGAAGGGCAGTGCGAGTACTTTTTACAGTCGACCTAAAGTACCAAAGGTTCTCCAAGAATTATAATATGACGAATACATAGAATGAAAATAGAATAGAATAAATATGGGTACTCTGATATTGTTGCTTCTATAAAATCACTGAAGTCTGCCGAAACCTGTAGTAGGAGTCGGTCCAGTGCTCAAATTACGATAGTCCACGGGGAATATCAACGCTTGGTAAAATTTATCATTGGATAAAATATTTAAAAATTCAGGTATATATTCATAAAATATGGATGCCCTGATTATGTTACTATTATAATATTACTGACCAACGACCTTCGTGAATTGGGTCTTACCAAAACAATATCTAGAGAGATATGCTCGGGAAAAAAACTTCGCCACTCGTTGTACCTTAATTTGCTTGAGCACTAGACTGGTAATTCGTAGGTGCTGGGTTCAGCTCCCACCAGAGGCAACGTGTTTTATACTTCAACGTGTTCTATACCTCATTCAAGTATTGTTAATATCTCAAACACCGCAAAGCTTAAGTCTTAATATCGTGCTTGTTCAGTTATCTTTGTATGTTGCTGACATAGGATGCCGACGTCAATTATCAGAGTGCTCGGAAACGGGCGTTGAATAAATAAATGTGCAAGAGAAAGTTGGACTCCGTACCTAAGTTTGTACAGCACTTGACCAGTTGACCAGTTATCTGGAGATGTCAGGTTCCAGGAACAGCAAAGGAATGGTCTTCCTGGGCATTTTTTCATTCCAGTTATAGAAGCACAACTGCTACCATCATTAACAAGGCTATTACGAAGGCGGGCGCATATGGTGGGCTATGGCAATGAGAGTGTTATGGTCGCATTGCAGACTAGAAATATTAAAGAATTAACAATAATGGGTTTGAGATCACTATCAACTTCGACTAGCTAGGTCCTAGAACATAAAATCGGCGAACACAACCCTGGAATGTTTTTATCGGGCGTACCTGCTGGTTTCACCTCGCAGATGTATCCATAATAACTACGCCAGGAGTTGACCGGAACTAGAGTACCCTGAGTGGTGAGGCCGAATTCCGAATACTCATACACGTTCTCCAAGCCTTTGCTCCATTTACTGTTAAAAGTTTACGAATCTGGTGTAGTTAAGAATGACAGATAGTTCAAAGGGCATACAACTCTACTGCTACATAATAACAAAATTTTTACTAATAATCTTTGGTGTGAGCACTTGGTCATTCACAATATAAGCAAATTGAAGTGGTAAAAACTTTATGGCTCACTGCGGAGATATGGTTACAAGCTTTCGAATGTCAGAACATTCTTTATCAGGCGAATGATTGGTCCACCAAGTCATATTGTGCGAGGTGTTGATTGCAACTGCATATAGGTGTAATTGACTGACCACAAGCGTCGTTGCCGGAACCGAGTCTAGGCTCTTTGAACTAACAAGCTCGGTTATAAATTGCTAATGAATTATTAATGTTCAACACGTCAACTACCCTAGGTGTATGTTCATATTCTCGATGTAATATCCCTCGCTGAATTACATCCTAGTTGTTAAGTGTCTCCATACGTCTCAGAGAGACGGCCCCGTTTTATTCGATATTTTGTTGGGACTGAGAGTGCGAGTCGAAATGGATGATGTTTTGACTGAAGTGTTTACAAGCCATTATGCATTCTAGTGGTCATTACAATATAATTGTCTAGGATGTAATATCATATGTCTGAGATTCTATATGTGTTCTTACAGGTATTTGGGTACAAACGGTGTCCCATCACCCCAATACCATCCGGGGGACTCTCCTTCCGTCCGACGATAAAGTTCGACCCACAGGTCGGGTGCGAGTATTTCCCATGTTTTTATAAATTTCTATAAAACGAAAAGCAGATTTATCATCCAAGTATTAGTTGTTGGATCATTTCGTCCGCTGATGCGGGTAGATAAAATTATTTAATAGTTATCATCCGTATACAGCGACAACACGAAAAATTTATATTGCTGCATATGATGTAAACGTGAAATGAAATTTATTTGAATAAAGTCCACTAATTAGCGGAGCTGTCAAAACATATTACATGAAACAATGGCCCAATGGTGTAAGACTATAACTTAATTACTTAAATTATATAAAATTAACACCTAACAGTTCACAGGTAATACAGATCACTGTTAGTTGCAATTATGGACATTTACAGTGAGCATGACAGAGATAACAATGTTGAATAATACAGTGAAAATTAGAACAAATATCGGAGAAGGGGAAATCATATTATGTACACAAAGTTACCATCAACATAAAGAGTTCGTTTTAAACTTGGCGCGATGTACACTTACGAATCGCGTTTTTTGCGTTGGGACTAGTGCACTTACGAATTGTTCCTCGGAGTCGATCTTGAAGATCTTAGCATACCGCCTGTCGCATTTAGCCTTAACGGCTGTCAGTGTACCGTACATTGAGTATTTGTAATAACAAACGCCGTCGTGGACACGCCAGGATTTCCCACAATAGTTGCTTTCTTTAACCGCGCCTGATGTATCAGTCGTGGCTGTAATATCCGTTATTTATATATTTTTTGAGTTATTCTTTATATTCATAGAGATATAATACGTTTCCGCTGTGACTTGCGTTGCTGAACAGTGACGAATAACGTCAATGAAAATAAGTAAATTTTACCATTAGCGACATAAGCAGATTCCGCAACGCCAAAACGAGTCAAAGAAACGCTTACAATCGTCGCCATACAAAAAATGTTATTTTGACACTTAACACAATTAATATACCTGTACTTTGTCCAGCAAACTGCTTATCAAATCATATGGAAATTTTTTCCTAGTCAACAAACAAAATGTTTTTCTTTGTCAAAAATTTTTGTCAATAAGTTGAATTTCTTAACATAACTTCCTCACACATTATATTTGCTAAACACGTTCCAAATCATAGAAAATTAGTCCAACGACAGTGGCGATGAGGTCACACCACAAGCATCACCATATAGGCGATTCGAATATTATTTTAATGCAAAATTTGTGTAACTGCTAACTAAAGAGATACACTTTTCCAAAGTCGTCAGAAGGTTTAGGATTACGATATCCCTAGCGAGTTTTGAAATTAATGATTTTCAAACGCTACTGATATAGCTAAGTACGATAATTAAATAATTATTTTGAAAGTTTAATAAATCATTACCATAAGCGAAAAGAATAAACGCCGCGATGCCAATCTTCATTCTGGACGGGTTTGGAGAAAGCGCCACCTTCTGTAAGTTTGTAGTAATATTACAACTTAGGGAGTACTTTACTAATGTCTCAATTGGGAATACTGCTCTACGTTAAAATATACGATTTAATGATGATAAGCGGTTTATAACAGAAGCGGATCGTGGAAATGTCGCTCGAGAGTCGCGATATCTGATAGACCGAGTTGTTTGGGTAGACGTAATATTGGAGAAACAACTGCGAGGGAATAAAATTATCGAGTGGAACAGTTTGCCATCGTGAGTTCGGACTTATCGACAATATTAATTAATGGACTTATATAGGTCACTGTTATCTCGATTTGTCACATTTTTCGGGCAAAAAGCGCCACGTGTGCTTATGGGGAAGACTGCAGTGTGGACAAGTAAAGATATCTGCCCTCTACATTGTTCCGCTTCAAATGCTATATTGATGATCTCCATGGCGTTATAACTCTCTGCTATATCGCCATTTCATTGGTATACTCATCGAGCATCACAGATTTAGGGAAGTGTGCGACAGATGTAGGCTCTTTAGTCGTTACAACCGGAGTAAAAAATAACAGAAATAGAGACTAATTCGGAAAAACTCATCATGTCTTTTACGGTTAATAATATTAATAATCTATTTGTTTTGGAGGCGCTTTGATAACTAGGATGTCTAAAGCGCCTATATAGATTTCGTGTGATATTGCATAACACAATAGAATGTACATATAAGTTAATTCATAGCCTAACACAACCGTAAAATGAAAATAAATTCTATTTTCTAGTCCCTTTCAAGACATGGCAATCAAAGACACTATTCAAATTCAATATTACTATGACTAAATAGAAATGCAAGAGTATAAGGAATACAAGAAATGCAGCTATATGCTTCAAGAATGGAGCGGTTATGCTTCAAGGCCTTGAAATTCCTATAAAAAATAAAATTGAGACGTATAAGTGCGTAGACAAATTACGTAATTAATTTTGGTTTTACACTTTATGACCATGAACCGCGTGCTAAGTTATAATGAATGTACGTTATTATATTAAATTTATGTTCTGTAAAGGGAGACCACAGTATATTAAATGAAAATGCATATAAAAACCACACTTTGTCCAAATGAAGAGCTTCGGTAAAAATTTTATACCAAATTACCTGCGAGCGATGTCTCGAAAGCATACTGCGCAAAGCCAGTAAAGTTCAATGATATTTAGTGGTGTGCTAGCGCACCTAACTACTATATTATACTATATTATCGTATTATAGATACGTCTAAAGTTCACCATTTGAACTGAATTCGGACAATGGCGAAGATACCACCCAGCGATAAACGCGAGGCAAAGGAACGTTAATATCTACAAATGTATTGAAAACAAAACTCTCTCATTGCTAACAACCTATTGTTTTAGTAATGGCATGTCTCTGTCTACTAAAATATTCGAATAGAAGATACATCGAAGTAGAAAGATATAAAAAATTGTTTATAACTAACTCTCATACAGGACTTGGATCGGATATTCTTCAGAAATGAATTCATGTTTCTCTATACAAGTATCATTAAGCAGATCATATCGAAGAAGAAAGTTTTATTAGGAAATTAATCCAACAAAACAGCATTTTTCATATTATTGCTATCATGGCGTAAAATTATTTGTTGACACACGTCTTCGTCTGGTGAAATATCCCCTTCTAAACAAAATCAAAGTTAAACAAAAGGGGACATAATGAACAAGGTCCAGAGTCGGGGCGAGCCCAGAGGTATACCGGGCAACTGGTCCTATATATTCGGACCAGTAATTCATGGCGGTTTGTCGATCAGCTAAGGTGTGAGAATTGTCGGGCCAATATTCTCACTCTTGCAACCTCAACAATAGACACGCCATAGCGGCGCAGGTGGTCGCGTGTAGGGAGCTGTTGATAAAGCGCGATGCCGGCCTTGAGCAGTACCAGTCACGCGCCCTATTTGTATTTCTCCCCGCTGACAATAGCTAAATACGCTGATTGATCTAATTTCTACAAGACCTGGATCGCCGGCAATTTCCCACTCGAGCTATGGAACCAAATAGGAATTAAGAAAATAAGAACGAACAACGCCGTAGAAGGATTCCATCATAAACTAAAGCGCAAGACGATAAAAACCCACCCGAACATCTGCAAGATAATTAACGTCTTCCAAAACGAAGAGGCTTCAAAGCAAGTGGACTCATTACACGCCAACCAGGGACGAAACGTGTGCAAGCGAAGGAAGGTGTACGACGATATTGACGATAAACTTGAGCGAT
>WURV02147423.1:0-18091 GCA_011762755.2 Epimenia babai | reverse complement strand
AACGCTCAATTTATGCATTCGCTGAACCAAATCGGCAAGATTTATGGTATTGTTATTTAATAATCTTCCGTAACTGAATGAAACTGGGTCGCATTAACAATCGACAACGGTTTCTATGTATTCAAATGACTCCCCATGGGTAATTTTAAGACTAACAGTTCATATATTTGACAGCGGTGTTATAAAAATAGTTAAAAGATAATTACACCACAATATTTGGTATATATATACCTAAATGCGCGGAAGAAAGCGCCGGCTACCTGGAGGTGGTTGGCATATGTTTGTTTCTGTACATTTCTCTCCATATGCTCAGAGAACCACAATGGCTACCCCAATTAACATACATGATCCTACCTTATTCACTCGGGACCGGAGACCTACGGCAGTGTACGACATTGTAAGCCGTGTGTGAGCGTTCGGAACCGGTGTAGTTGAATGAACGACATTTTTTAACTATCTGCCGAGACGTACTGGTTTTCACTACGAAACGTCTACTTACTACCTTTACTACTTAATACTGTTTGTATCCGATCTCAGATTCCTTATTTCCTCAATAATATTTATTATGTAAGATTCAGATAACCGCGTTATTTATGTGATGTATGAATTTTCTTTATTCAACCTCTTCCTCTTCGTCTGTATGTCGTCATTACACTCAGAGCATAACGGACAGCCTTTCTCGCATATTTTATAAAACATTTCATCCGTCGTTAGGTTTTTACTAAGCTCAGGGGAGCTAACCATTTATTTATATTGTTCGGTGTTTCCGTCGATTAATTCCCTTAGTAGAATATTCGATTCTCTTTACCACAATCTGAAAACTTGAATCAATGAACGAATAGTAATTCGCGAAATACTAAGAAAAAAGCGCTTAAAATATCAATATGTTCCTGTAATAACATTTCAGCATGGTGTGATTTTCATGTCATATAATTATGAACCATCAAAATCGCCAAACGACTGTATGCTGTATACTGCCAGGAGACTGGATATGATCAGGAAACAGGAGCGGTACTTTTTCCTGCGAGACGTTGCGAGTTCGAATAAGGGCATATGCTACTGATTTGTATTTCTGCCTCTCCCATTTATTATAGCATACGAAATATGGGGATCTAAACACGACATAAATTTCAACGTCCAGCAGTTCGACATATTTCTTTTAAGACAGTTTCGTTTACAAGTCGTTTCTCTAAGAGCGGTACTTTTTCCTGCGAGACGCTGCGAGTTCGAATAAGGGCATATGGTACTGATTTGTATTTCTGCCTCTCTCATTCATTATAGCATACGAAATATGGGGGATAAATAAATGTATCCATAGCAGACAGAAATATGGTGTGTAATGATGATCCAAACACGCAAAGACGACCGAGAGTGAGGAGCGCGTGAGAAAAAAACTAGCAAGAAAAGTTCTGTAAATATTTTCAGAGCAACAATAAACGACGCGCGATATGCATGTAAGGAGCCACTTGAGAACGTACATGAAACAAACAAAAATCACTGATAACAATGGTTTTGGTTTATCAGCGATGTACGACGACGAAGAAGAGGAAGACGAAGAAGAAGAAGAAGAAAAAGAGAATGAAAGCATCATATGTATACGCAGTATATTATCAACGTATCTCACCATCACCCTTGCACCGTGTTTGGTTGAATAGAGTTTCCATTGTAGGATATGTAACCTAACGCAGCGTTACAACAAGCTCATTAGGGGTATGAGAGTCGACTTTCACTGCAGACGAAGTGACTTTTAGGCGAAATGACAGGTCGATTAGATTTCATTAAAAATTTTCATTAATATCTTGGTGGGTGAATTGTATTTACTGAACAAATTGAACACGACAAAATAAAGCAAACGTAACTATTAACTGAGGATTTGCCAGACGTTAACTTGGTAGCCATTGTGATTCTTGAACAGCTGGAGAGAAATGCACAGAAAATCTCTATACCTAGGCATATGGGTTTTTCTGTGCATTTCTCTCCAGCTGGGGATTTGCTAGTAGCACTACGTAGTGCTGTTAAGTTCGGTTGCATCAATCCCGCCACCGCTTTTGTCCGACAGGCCCATGATATTTCTGAGGGTCTTCCGAAATGCCGGACCTGTGAGAATGTACAGGAAGAAGTTCGCGACGTAGTTCAAATAGGCCCACGAGTATAAAATCGACCACACTAGAGCCAAATATGCTAATTGTTCCACTGGCGCATCTTTGGACAAGTGCGGATATGCTGCGACGAAGATTTCAATAGGACCGACGGTTACTAAGAAAAGTGTGCCGACGGAGACCAAGAGAATTGTCATCGATTTACCAAACCGGCGATTGAATGACATCGTCCTCTTTGTTATTTTAGAGCCAACATTGTTTCGTTGAGAGGCGAATGCGTCAGGTACGTCTGTTTTCGCAGCGATTTCATTGGATGGAATTTGATTAGGAGCGCAAATAGATGATTCGAAATTTACGCCTCTCACCCCTCGTTGGACACCCTCTGACCCACTGTCCCCTCTGGTGGCACCGTGTATAGTCCCCACTTCGTATTCCTGACCAGCATCATCTTTGTTTTTCTGTTCCACTTCGGGTTGTACGCGATTCAAAATTCGCCTCGACCTCACCATCTTCGAGATGATAGCCACGTTACAGAAAAGAATAACGATGTAAGGAATGATGACAATGCCGATAAGATGAAGGACTGGCCATATGCGTTCCGTAAAAGCTTCATATACCGGATCGCTGATCAAACATGCGGTCACGACTTTTTGATAGCGAGGGTCATACCGAGACGACACCCTTCTAGCGTACAATAGATGCGCGTGTAAAGCGAAAATGGAAAAAATCACTACGAAGACTATAAACCGCCGATGGGTGATCGAAATAAGACGCGCTTTGTACGGGTAGTATACGCAAACAAACCTCTCGATTGTCATAACCGTAAGCATCCAGCTCGAGCACGCCGAGGTGAAATAAACGGCAAAAGGAAGAAGCGTACAGCCGACATGTGTCAGTTGGAAGTCAACGGAATACTCAAAACGCACCCACTCGCGAAGCAATCCGGTGTATAATATTCCCAAATCGGATACGGCCACGGAAAGAAGATAAGGCACGATGGTGACGCTCCGCATTTCCTTGCGCAGTAGAACGACGATGGCTAAGATGTTCCCGAACGTTCCCAGCGTCAACCATAGGGGAGACACGATCCTCCACACGATAACGGCCGCATGCTGAGTGGAAAAGTCGTAAACCGTGAGATGTTTTATATGGGAATGGCCGGTTGTGTTAGTCGGCGGGTGATCTCGTCTTGAAACGTCCCAATACGTCCCATTCGCGGACATTGCGACAACGATGTGTTAAATCGCACTGCAGAATGCCAATTTTTAGATAATCTTTTAGTTTCATACACGTTTACATATGACTCTATCGTGTAATACACATATGTTTCGTACTAAACCTTTGTACCTCGTTCTAAATAAAAAATAAGTTAAGCTTGTTCTCCTGCCACAATAGTGATATTCCCGATGCAAGTTTATTCATAAGAAACTTATACTAACAAGTGGCTTGTCTGTTGTCCTATATTAAACTTACTACGCACCTAAAAGAATAACAAGAAAATGTAACAGATTATCGAGTAACGAAGGTAAGGATAGAAAGAAATGTGTATGAAAGTATACTCCGACAGGGGCGATCTGTTCTCGTATACGTGAACCGTGTTTGAATATTATATAATTTCGTCAATCCGATTACCATAACTTTTCGTAGTTTGTGACATGTCTAACACTACAACGCGTATCTCTCTCGTCGTGTCTAATGTTTGGAATACGAGCGTGTTTATACAAATGTCTCAAATCAAATCGATCGGCGTGAGTGAATCTGTATGTCATCCTGAGTGACATCGCGCGACGTTGTTGATGCAATGTCGGTCGCCGGTCATACATAATACATGAAACGATCTAGGATATGAAGTCACTCGTCATCCGTTCAAATAATCGTTTAACGATCTGCCACATGAGCCTCTCCGCTATATATGTATGATGAAACAATATGCAGATCCTGACAGGAGAAACAGTAGTATTTTTCTATTACAACCATCGCGACTGTCTATATCGGTCTGTGTCGGGAATGGGGAAGCATAATGCGCCGAGACCCACTCGACGAAATAAGCAGTCACTGCGAACCATAAATATTCATCGTAAAAGGCTAGCATCTCTCCGTAACTTTTATTATTTGCGTTGAAATGAAATGAAATGGAATGAAATGAAATTCATTTGTTTAAAGTTTACTTATTAGCAGGGCTGTCAAACTGACTTTACATGAAACAATAGCCTAATGGTCTAAGACTATTATTTAATTACTTAAATTATATAAAATTAACATCTAACAGTATACAGGTAATGCAGATCAATGTTAGATACAGCTATGTACATTTACAGTGAGCATGAAATGGATAACAATGTTGAATAATACGGTGAAAAGTAGAACAAATATCGAAAAAAGGTTATCAATAACTAGCCATTGCCATACATATTCATAGTAAAAGTCTATCGTATTTTTGTAAATTCGATTTATTTGAGGTGAAGCAGCCAATCGTTGAATATACATATTCACCGTAGAAACCTTACGCTTCTACGTAATACGAATCAGATTGCACCTGATGGAGTATATTTGTATACGAAGACAAACGTTAATCATAGTCTTAGTCGATAGTGTGTTAACTTCAGTTTTCGTATTATACGACATTGGTAACACGGCCACCCACATATCTTCGGTTCCTGCGGAACTCAAGATGTATTTGGTGTAGTTTTTTTCTTAAGTAATAAAAAAGTAAAGTACTACATCTATAGACCGCAAGTATCATCCAATAAGGCTCTCAGATGCGGTTTACGATGAAATTTTATCGGTAGCTATTCAGCGCATATGCAATACCTTCGATACTCACATATCACCCCGCCAAGGATGATATCGAGCATCTACCCATGTTAGAGACGGGTTTACTCCAGCAATCAGGGATAAATGACTTGCCGAGGATCACCGCGGAAAAGTCGACTGGGGGGAAGTTTCGAACCCGCGACCTTTCGGTTACGAGTCCGGTGTTCTTACGACTAACTGCTTCCGCTAATAATCATCATGAACCCGTAAGCCTTGATCTGCCTTATTTTATGTAGTCGTCCGTCAGCGAGATTTTCTTCGCTTCCCCAATCTCTAGAGTGGCCTTCCAATAATTTAATGCATTTCGTATTTTTACCGCTCACCTACTCACCTCTACTAGTAAGAGAAAGCTTGTCTAATACTTATTTCAGCGAATCTATAATTTGTTACATAAATATTTCGTAATTCCCGATAGTCCTGCCACCGCATCCATGTCTCTATCATTGTTAGGCGCAATTTCCACAACACGCAGGGCGGACAGAACGGATCAATTCGTTAGAGTTAAAATCACAGTAAACACATTGCGCAATTTCCACTGCCGTCGGACGAATCCGTCTGCCCACAAGAGTCAAGAATATTTCAATCTTTTTGTCTCGTCCGGTAGGACTAACCAATGAAAGAACCGGTCATCGATTCATCAAGAGATCAGCAGTTCAGCGGTTGTATATTTTTATTTTAATGCACGATATTATAGAACTATTACTACAGTACTAAGTAAGATTAGTACACTCGTAACTCAATTCACATGGAAAAAATTCAAGAGGTAACCGAGATGTTGATATGAGGTATCCATTCATATAAATGTCTTTATGACAAGGCAGATAAAGATTATAAAAAAACCAACAAACATGAATTCATATGGAAGGAAATCAGCTAAGAAATTGAGACAAGGTAAGTGATGTACTAGTTTTGTGTAATTTTTAGTAATATACAGTGAATTCTTTAACTTGTGTCAACCTCTATCATTATTAATATGTTACCGAAGATACCGCGATGAGCATAAAAATAAAGATTTTCAACTTCGAGATAGAGTCGAACTATATAGTTTTTTTATAAATTGAATTCCCTTAGTTCCTCCGTCCGCCCAGCGTTCAGTGGACATTGGAAATATACGTCCGCCTGTCCGTCCCGTCTGTCCTGCGCGCAGTGGCAATTGCGCCTTACGTGTTTTGGCTACCGATTCAGGATTCGCATCCATTTGAGTGGAATTGTGTAAACATCGTGGCTAAAAATAGAATTGAACCGGGAATTCGAAAATCTTCCCATTTTCGGCGCGCGGTCGCTAATATTTCTGTTATTAAAAAAGAATTCTCTCTAGTGTCATTAATTATATAGTCGATAAACGCGAGATTCATTGGCGACACTTCTAGTCTAAACACGACCACTCGCACTTGATAGCGGGCCCCGAGCGGGCCGGATTCGACCCGCGGGCCCATGACGGTCTTCATCGCCAATGTCTGTGTAGCGAAGTCGCATCCATAAACCAACTCTATTGGTTCACATTAGAACAGTATGACAAGTTTCGCTAAATTATTTAAGGAATATATGATTTTATAAATACATTCTGCCGGTACGCGAAGGCCATGCGAGCAGTGTGATCGTATCCATATACTACTAATTAGTACCAGCTCTGGGGTGATATCCATTAACTTAACGCAATACGGGAGTGGCGCTTATTATCATCGGCAGGTATAAGTTCGCTAAACAAACGGCAAATACGGTCATCGCATTCCCACGAGAAATCAGCAGATCGCTCTAATTCTATGTCTCCTACCAGATTTTAATTTTACGGACGAGTAAACGAGGCATACAAGAACGATTATCGTTGATTATGTGATTATTAATCAAGCACGTTGCACATAACCTCATCCGCACACCACAACTCTACCCCACCCCCAGCGTACGCGCACCCTCACGTGTAACACCTATTAGGAAAACTGATTATCCATACTCTATAGTAGAGTTGAGTATTAGAGTTGAAAATTAATTGCAATTTATTAATATGTTTATGTTCATATTTTTTATACCTACTTTCCACGTAGATTACTGTATTTTCTTTTAACGTTTGCTGTTTCATTGCTGTATAATTGTGTGAGCCTACGAACCTGATATGGTTCAGGCCTATTGAATCCAATAAAAGTAAATTATTGTCAATACGGTCAATAGGCGTCTCCTCAAGCTGGATAAATCTCGCGATTTAGAAAATTCAAAACCCGTGATTTGTTCAAATAACATAGCGCGACACCTTAATGTGGCTGGTATAAAAGATGTCAAAATGAGAGTAGACCGACCTAACTGGATTGGACCTAATCGGTAGTTCCCGCATTTAACGATAGAATAAGATTAACTCCTTTTCTCCGTCAGAATAAGCCCTTTGCACCGCTGACCTATGAAAATACTACACTATGTCAGTGAATAGTATTGTCTCATTCGGCGCTGTTAGCGCCAGTGGTGAAGAGGTTGGAAGAGCGGTTTGTCACGCGAGGTGGCGCCAGCCCGATTCGGTACGAACCAAGTAATATGTAAGACAATGTGAACTAAGAAAACATCAAAAAACTATGCAGAACTCGAAAAGAAACATCAGAACGATGCAGTAAGTCTATGTATAAGCACGCGTGAGTGAGGAGATTATTGAAATGATTTGCCGTGAAGTGCATTATCTAAAATTCCTTAAGCGTATAAGGTGGCAAATGTATCGACTGCCACTGACATTTACTACCATTAATAAACTAGTACGAAAATCTAGCCTTTTCCCAGTCATAAAATATAAAAATGATGGGCTTTTCGCCCGCGACGAAGAGATGCGGATGCGGTGTTCACTGTATAGCCGTTAAAAGTAACAGGCAAAAAGAATTTGGACGACAGAATCCATCGAAATTAAAAGATGCGGTCAAAAGTACTTTCTCGACGGTAACTGTTATAAGAAACGAGCGAACAAGGACATGAAATAAAGTTGCATACAGCTGTGTTAAGTTGTTGGCATTGTTATTGCACCGGAAGTCGCGGGCGAAAAGCCGCGTGATACGTAAAAATCACCGTAAAAAAGCCACTCTATCTGAAGTGCCAATTGACCTTGATCCATTCACATCAGTAGTTCTGAATTCTCAAATAACCTAACTGCGTTGCACACTCTAATCAATGATTGATGATAAAATACGTCCGTTCAGATACCGAGATGGGGTAGCGCCGTGAGAGACACAAGGGACGGTAAGCGTCCGAAACACATACACAAAAATCGACAGGTATATCAACATACCTGGGATATCAGCTGGGAAACACACGGTATTGAAGATAAGATGCTCACTCAATAAAACAGCCACATGCAAATTCAATATGATCAAGTGCATCAGTAAAACGAGAATAAATCGAGCGACTATCGGTGTCACTCTCTTCAGACTAATGCGGTCATTGCTGCGCTGATGTTAGGTTGTACTCGACGAGCACGTCTTGATTTGCCCCGATTCCGGAAGTATTGCTGTCCAAGTATCTTTGAAGCCATCACCTGAGGAGGAAAAACGATTCGCGCAAATGGGCCATAGTCTAGTGTTAGGAGATACGGTGTGGAATTACTAAGTAATAACACATACTTTTGCATATAAAAGTCCTGTCAACGATGGTGGTGCAGTGGTTAGAAGCGCGCTTTTTTACGCTAGCTGTTACAAATTCGGGTCTTTGTAAACCAGAAAGTCTGTCTGCGTGTCTCGCCATAGTAAGTAGATATTCACTATCATAATGTCCCGCTACAATACTCGCTTTTTACTTTTCTCTCCTCGTCAGGTGACATTGACCAGTGGAACCAATTACATGTATGGACGAAAGTCAAAGTTCCACTGGGATGTTTTCCACACCATAATAAAGAAAGGTCATCCGTCCGTCGCCTCCATTTCGTACAGCATCCTTAGATAATCTTCATAAAGGGCCAGTAATGGATAGAACTAACGGTATAGTGAAATTGATATATTATTTATTGTTCTTATAATACATACAATTCTTACATACAGCAAAGATCTACAGTCGGCTCCAAGTTATCCGACACTCATTTAGCCGGCACTCGTACTTACCTGTTGGCGTCGGATGGAATGCATTTTTTTCTTATTTGTCATCATCTATCCAATTTCAATTTCAATTTTATTGGTAAACCCGATGCAGGGTACACAACAACAATATAACATCATCAAAATAATAAACACATGGTGGGTGATGGCCAACAAATAATACCGTGTATATATAATTATATACATAATCGTTGCACTAACAATAGAAGACAAACGGAAAATTACGAGGCACGCAATCCGGATATTTATGTTTCCGAAACCGACAATCATAATCAGCGACGCAGTAGCTATTTGTTATTAAAATAGACTCCATTTATTCGATTAAATGTCCACGGCGATTATCTTGGGTAATTAAAGGCTAGCCCGTCGACAATGTTCGGCTATAGAATTGACTGCGCTCTGCCACCACGTGCGAGATTTCGGTTTGAGATTTTGATCATTACGCCTTGTAAATACGTATATAATGAATGTATCCACGGAGGCAAAATTAAGAGATGAAGAAATTGTCAGCTTGGTCAATAGTCACACGTCCGAGTGCGAAGGACGAGGTTACGGAAAGCGACAACACGGAGACTATAGACGATTTATCCACGAGAAGTTAGTAATAGTACTACAGTCGCCAAACGGATGGCAACTGAGAGCAGGCTGTACATATAACATAGACCTATATACTTAACATCCACCCAAATGACATCAGAGAAACACACGACGAATAATGATACCTGTATATTAAACCTTGTGTTGGTACACATCTTCATATACAAGGTATGGGCTTGGGATTCGAACCCAATCTTGTCTGTTCCGACGCTTCTGGTCTACAAACTTAGTTTACATCTCCCCAATCATCCCGCATGCAACAGAAGAGTACTTTCAAAGCGTCAAATAAACAGAAGAAGAGGAATGCACAGAAAAAAACCTATACCTCTAATGGGACAATGATGGACTGATGGACCTCAATAAACAGAAGGATATAAACTCACTGCATAGTCCTGGTCTTTTTGTTTCAACAACCGCCTTGTTCGGTAGATCTGCGTGTGAACACAAATCCAATGCTTAACTAAATTATTATTAATCAGAATGAACACGCGCGTATCATCCAATCACTAGAAATGGAACTTAGGAGATAAAGGGCAACACCTTTTATATAGACTAACTGATTTATTGATCACAAGCTTTCGCATAAACACTATGCTTCATCAGGCGCGACGTAAGACGGCCATCCATTTATTGTCACCTCTTCCTGCACCGCCGTGTATTTCACTTCCGATGTGTCCGTTTGCCCCAAGACACCAAAAACTTAATATATTATTGTATTATTATACGTTATTTCTCTATTGAGCTCTACTGAACAATGCGGTAGTTTATTGATTTATATAACATTGAATGGCAGTTATGATACCACGAGATTTTTAGTGTCAAACAGATGATTAATGGTATTGATGGGGAGAGCAAATTCGCGAAGTGTTTACAGGGCCCTCGTTATGTTTTTGTCCGGTTTTATCTGTTTTTGGGGAGCTAGTGCTTTCCGGAGCTCCCTACCCCTCATTACCCAGAGGAGTAGAAGCGATTTTACACATAAAACACAGGGACCGCTAGAGGCCTTAGGACCACAAGGAAGATTATTTTGAAGGACCTAAATTCTCCAACCAATTTATGATGACTTTAAAATGAGTGAACATATCAGACACATTTGCTTAACTTTAAACAAGAGCCCAAACGCGGTTCTGGTGAAGAAATTTTTAAAGAAAATGTTAACATAGGATGGATGGACAGATGGACGGACGCACGTACGGACGACGGACAAATTCCGATCAGAAAAGCTCACCGAGCATAAGCTCAGGTGAAACTAAAAATGGACAAACATATATGAATATATGGAATATGAATTCGCTACCTACATAATATCTGTGTTGTATGTATGACGTGCGCAGAAAGGTTTCGTTGGTCTCTCAGTCTTACGACTGCTTTGCTAATTGCTACCAAATTAATGTTACAGTGTTAATGAAGACGTTCCAATAATCAGAATGTATCATACGCGCGCACGCGGAGCAAAGCCAACTACAGATTTAAAATACATCAAGTCAACACAAAAAAAACTGTCCTCTGATAGCGTTTGATTATTATAATCGTCATCTGATGGATGCGACCTTCATCAGATAGTGTTAATAACAGCCGTTCACTACGTAATACACGGGCCCGCCGTCGATAATCACGATATTCCACGATCAGTAAATATCCGCGATTATTGGTGTCAAGTGTAAGGCAGTCAGTCATATGTGATTAGATCCTTAGAAATCCCCCAGTTGGTCGATGCGATTACCAATGTCGACCTTGATTTATTACGTGGTGATATCACACGGTAAACTATTGTATACGATCGTGCACTTTATTTGTATCGATCGGTAAAAATCGCTGCCAAATCGCTCTTCAATAACAAAATCCGATGTTTATCCTTCGCGTATTAACGAGGTGTCGTCAATAGCGACTGGCAGGCACGGCACGCGTTAGAAGGTTTGCTAAATTAAATATCGCACAATAATGCGATCCTTATTTGTGACTTATTTACGCCACTGATTGGTATCGAGAAAAAGAGTGTTACGTAGGATCATTATCGTTATAAACGCTAAATTTGTCACCGTTGTATCTTATAGATGCTTATTAATTCAAATTACTTACTTTTGGGTACACAAATCAAGACACAAGCGACATAGTTTTATCATACTTACTTTCATGTACATCTTTCTATATAATAGGCCATTTGTAGTAACTCTTGCATTACAGACATGGTCTATTTACTACTGATGGCGTGGCTATAAATCCAAGTTAATCAAATATATTTGATTTAGTATCATACTATAGGCCTACCATAATGCGACATGCAAAATTAGTTCTACTTGTTTAGCATTAAAGGAAAGCATAATCGTCTTCCGTTTCACGAGAATCTGTTATTTCTTTTCGTTCTGAAGAATCACCGTTCACCGTAATTGTATTCGTTGTAAACGTTTCTAGATCATATAGCGCGTCTAACGATGTTCCTTGTATTGTAGGAAAAACGCTCGAACTTTACTGAAAGAAATACTTCAAAACGTCATCACAAGCAATTTCAGAGTATTTTTGTATTTTTTTTACTATAACTGACATTCAATAAGTGGTGTCCATAGTATCCAATAAACTATTCATCCAGAGACTCGAGCGTCTCTGCGGAAGTGTAGGATGGAACCGCACGAACGAGAATGTGACGATTACGATGGAAATTTCCTTGACCTTTCATCGGCGAAGCCTATGTTTCCCCCGTTACACAGGAAGCTCACAGAGAGACAGTCGCGTGACATCAAGAAGAATAAGGCAGTACAGTAAAACAATAATACGTATATGGGTTATTTGTCGTTACGGTATGTTAGCTAGTGAAGCCAATTTTATTCCTTTCAGTCCCTCCATGTTCGTAAAGCCTCGTCTCAAATCGTCTCCGTCGAGGAAAACGCTTGAGGAGATAATGGTTGTGTGGGCCGTCCTGATGATAATTGCCTTTTTTGTTTCTCGTTATGCATATCGTTATAGTGATGTCGACGGCTAGGTCGTAGAAGGCTTACAACAGTTAACGATGCTGTGAATTGAGCAATTTGCAAGGCCCGTTACATGGTTATAGTGGTCTTGTATATGTGATGTCTTGCAATGTTATCGTATACATGAAGTCATTTAGAGATATTTACGTGGAAAAGACCTTTGTGAGTGAAAGCCGTGTGTATGGCATGACGGAAGTAAGGGCGTTTTCTAGGCGCATAGTCAATCTCCAACTGACAGAGAATTTAGAAGCAATGTCAAAATACACTTACTTAACTTTGCTTTCACTAAATAGGTTAACGGCACTTTATTAATTTGATTAGAACCAACACTTTCAAAGATAGATAGCCTGTTTCCGTGTTCCTTAATTTTTTATATTTATGGCGAATTTGCCTATTTTATATTTTGGTTATTTGAAAAATGGACACTATTGTAACGACATGCAATTGTCTTACTGTATCAAAGAATTGTCATTATATCGACGACAGGTGCGGGTATTTGTCAAAGTGGTGTTTTTAAAGATCGGAGAAATCGACACGATTAAAGAGCAATATACTGCGGATCTGTTCTTCCAGTCGAGATGGCGTGAACCTGTTCTCGACACCAAACGAGAAAAGGTGATATTAACGTAGCTCCTGAGAGCAGTGAGTGGGGTAGTGAGCTCAAGTAGTTTGAGTGAAGTCAGATATTTTAAAAAAGCATTTGAGGTGCACCACAAGCTAAAATTCTGTCAGTTTGTACCGATCATTTACCTCGCTTAGACCTCATTATGTCTACGCAATCGCTGAGAGATTTGTCGTTTCACCCATTTCTTGGCTGCTCCTTTTTCCCATGTTCCTGGTCCCATTATGTCTATTAACTTATGCGCTGCCTTTGTTCTCTCACACGGCCAAAATACCTTGTAAGGGTATACGATAATTGAATTAATATGGATGCTGGACATGAAATATATATGCACGTTGAAAAAAGTTTTCGTGTCTGTTTCAAGGTTTGCAATCTAATGTTTAGTAAACGTGATACAAAACGATTTTATTACTCGTAAGACACACATCAATGCATTTTCTGAATCACTAATCTGCCAGAAATATATCGTCGAAATATGTTTAATGTACAAATGCATAACCCCCAATCACCTTTAAATGAGAGAGAATTTGCATTTAGCTCGTCGATAAAGTAACAGTTACTGTAGAACTTTGTAGAACTTTTTGCTAACAGAAACTAGGGGACGACGAACTTTTTTAATCACCTTGCAACGAACTAGAAATAGAATCATTGCGCGCTAGATACTTTGTCATATCACGCATGTATAGGTTTTTATTAGGATGAAATATCTAAACAGAATATAAAATATAAAACAATAACAATAAAACAATTGTACAATGTACAATCACAGGATTTTGCGTCGATCGACTTCAGTCAATACTGGAATCCGAAGATCAACTTACACAACTTGATCGACGACTCTAAAGTTAAACACGACACGTGGTACCGACTGCATAAAGATCAGACTGGCCGGGCGTTCATCATCGAAAAACAACGCATCGCAGGGAACTTCTCCGAATACCTGGAGCTCAAGGAATTCCCATTCGACACACAGGTGAAAAATGTGAAATTTTCTTCAAGACAAAATATTTTAAACCGCGGTTTTAGTATTTAGAGTTACGTAATGGTAGTCAATGCCCGTCGCATCATGTTGCCTTTTTATACACCGTACACCGTACTTCTTACAATAGCCCACATCGTAGTATCATCCTTTGAGCGAGAGAGTCCGGCAAAGTCATCCGGGGCTTGAAACAGCAGGCAATCCCAAACAACATGTTAAACCGTCTGGAACAAATAGTAGCAGGTGATTGTTGCTAATTGTTGGTAATCTTAGGGTTGGAGTCACGGCAGTGCGGCGGGTGGTAGGCCTACCAGGTTGTAGGCGGTTGAGACGGAACCACTGTTTGCGCGTTAAATCAAAGTGGTCAAAGAATTTATATTGTAACACTTTTGGACAAGTATTTGATTTTAAAAATACAGTTGAATTGGCCAGTGTTCAGTTTTAGTGAATTTTATACCCGCCGAGACAGGTAAATCCACACTGAAACAGAAAGGAAGGGTATCGTCGCTTCTATTACGGCGTTGTCTTTTTCCAAAAGACTGGCAGCGGCTCATAACAATCCGTTAAATTGATTCCAGAATCTTTCTGTGAGCATCGTGTCGCAGTTATCCGAGATCGAGCTTGAATTCGTGCCCGACGACCAGGAACTGAGTTCAGTAAACTCGCAAAGTTTTATCGATGAACAAGAATGGGCGTTATATGACCACGTCGAGACATGGCCTCTTCTGACGAATCGAGAGTACGCTAACAGCCGCTTCAAACATCCTGGTCTGTTGGCGCAATGCAAAGCCACGCGTCGACCTGGTTTCTTCATCTGGAACGTTTTCCTTATCACGGTAAATACGTGTGTATGACATTGTATGTATGTGTGTATACCATCCCGGCTCCTTCACGCCTAGTAAGCAAATCATCTCTAGACAGCGTGAAACTGTCTGATCATATAATGCTTACAACTACTGTGTGCAACATCGATTCTAATTATGGTGTATGAAAATTTAATTACGATTGTATCAGGAGAATTCAAGATATTTATACCATATCGCAGGGAAGGTAAAGGTAATATATTCCACTGTTATATATAGCTTTTGCTTTAACCGATATAACTAACACTGTTCACGCTTATCTATCTATTAACAGCACTCACCAGCCCCGTTCGTGGTCTACAAACTTACGACCGTACATATTGTTACGGCAGCCCAACCCAGCATGCCTCTAACATTTCAACTTCCCCTAAGCATATCGTACAGTGTTACAACGCTTAAATATCGTGAACTTTTGCTTGCGTATGACCAAGTCGACCGTATCCCGGGATTCGAACTGTCCACTTTCCCGTTAGCAGATCGGCGCTCTTCTGTACCTCAGTATACTTAATTGTTTACCCTTAAACAAATAAATTCACCAATAAAGCTGCGCTAGGTGCATGTTACTGAAGACATTTCAACGTTAAAGGTTTAACTGAAATATTTTTCAATTATATTTTTTTCGTACATTATTCATTTTGCTTTTTTCATTTGTGGATTTCTTTCTCGTGTTCTCAAGTACACACAGACTGTCTCTCTGCACATTCCAAGAGCTTACTTAGTTTCGCGAAGCTATATTTTGGAGTAATAATACTTATTCACGATGTATAAATTCCTTTCTCCTTTTTCTACGTCTGCACCCCGTGTCTGTTCTCTCCCGGCCTCAACAGCTCCTCATTTCCTCGCTATGTCTCTCGTCATTCGCCGTCGCTTTAACCGACACACACAACCGACTCCAGCTTGCCTTCACACTCCTTCTGACCGCCGTCGCTTTCAAGTTCATCGTAAACCAAAGTCTCCCTAAAATATCCTATCTCACATACCTCGTAAGTATGAAGCGGATATAATTATTCAATATATTTACATTTAACTGGTTATAAAATAAAAGGATAATAGCTGGTCGTCGTATTATATGATTAATAGTCAAATAAATGATCAATGATCTAACCTTTTATGTAGACCAACTAGCTACATTAATCATTGTGTTCACCTCAGGCATAGCGTCCATACGAAAAAAACCTTCAATCAAGAAAATCAGTCGTCAACAAGTTGTTTTTGATCTTTTACTATGTTATGAGATGGAATGAAATATTAATGTGTAACAAGCCTAGCTGTCAAAAACACTTTACATCACTAAAAACTCCAAATTCTTACGCCTCAAGTGTAATCGTTGAGAGAATTCATTGAGATATCATCAACAAAGTGTATATCGTGTTATTAATGGGAAAAATCGAATTATTCGTAACTAATTTGAAGATGATAATCATCGTTATATATGGATTGGAAACAGAAAGAAGTATATCTGAATAAAATACAGTCCCTACGGATAAAGATAACGTGAGATAGCAAACTGCATGTATTTATTACCTTCACTACTATTTACTCCCCTACATAAAACTGAATACACTGCGTTTGTGGGTGCCGGGGCACTATAAAATTATTGCGTGCAATTCGCTTTCAAATATGTCTTGCAATGTTTACGGCCACTAGTGCAAACAGTATTCTGGCACAAACACGGCGAAACACTGGAGATCGGCGCGTGCTCTATCATTCGTACGAACATATCTGTGGCTGCACATTGCAACCGTTGATCACAGAGGGGCGAAATTTATTTACAAATGACGAATAAGCAGATGTTATTGTCTCACAATTATTATTATTTTAAATAGCATAAAACTGAAACTTTAATCTCGGCACAGCGCTTGGAACGTTCAGAGATCAAGCGCTATGTACTGCTAGAGTAAAAAGGCAGAGGCAAGATTTTGGTGCTACCTTATAATAAAATGTCAGTCGCACGTACAACATTGCCCCGTTACATCCCTAATATAATTTTATAATAAACCATTCCACGACAAATCTTTCTCAATATTCAAGCAAGAAAATCTTGCTTATTTCCTATCATGGAAGGCGCGGGAAAAATGCTGCTTCGAACTCGCAACCTCTCGCATGAAAGGCAGCGCTTCTAAGCACTGCACCACAGGCGCCAACTATATGTTGAGTTACAGTTATACACGAGAATGGACAATGGAAGCATTGACTTACAGGATGTGTACATCCTGGCGAGCATGATATTTACTTATTTCATCGCGATTTGGCATGCCATCGTCAGTCTCCTTCTTCATGACCTCAACCACGCCAAGCGATGCGATCTCATCGCCATAATCGTTCTTGTAGTCGTCTACTGCCTCTTCCAAGTAGCGTTCGGCCTCTACATATTTATAGTGGTAAGCCTGCTTTTTTTATTAGCTCAATTTTTTTTTCAATCGCATCATCTTTTTTCAGAAAGACAATCTTGTATGGGTTAGTGGGGTAGCCAATGGGGATCTTTGAATAGATGAAGGGAAATGCACAGAAAAAAAACCCATACCTCTGATGGGACAGAGGTATAGGTTTTTGCTGTGCTTTTCTCGCCGGCTATTCCCAGACCCAACCGTCCATATCGGTGACGCCTATGTCGGGTATGTGGCGAAAATACGTGGCGAAGTCATCAAGAGCAATTTTTCGCCTTTCAGTGCTACCATATAAATAAGTTTGCATGACATACGAATCCTCTACTGTCTGAGACCAATTCTGTTTGTTCCTGCCCCGGACTGTACAGCGTACATTGGTCTTTTTCCAATTCGTCCTTCAATGCAATTGGTGAAATGATTGTCCCTCCCGCGTAGAGTTATTTAGTGATGGTACCGTCTCTCACGGCGTTAATTATTGTATATGCTTGTCGCGAATTCATGGCTCACAGTTGTACTGATGTTTATTTCATCTTTCGAGTGACCGAGGTATTACATAATAAAACGCAGCAAATTACCTTAAGTATTTTGTCGTACGTTTCATTTCTAGGTATATAGGTGGGTAGCCGCGTTTATCTAATTTTTAATAACTTAGGAGATAAAGGGCAACACCTTTTATATAGACTAACTGATTTATTGATCACAAGCTTTC
>WURV02147412.1:0-18093 GCA_011762755.2 Epimenia babai | reverse complement strand
GGTTAGATGGTATTGTATTTGCGCTTTATAGCTACCATAAACATTCATTGTAAACCGCATCTTAGAGCCATTTATTGGCTGATACTTGCAGTCCACACAATGTATATTTGATGTACGCTCTATGGTAATATACTTCGTGTATATATATAATCATGTTATATACTTAGATGATATGCTGTATACAGGGTGGTCCATAAGTCCCAGGTCACTCTTATATATGTCCAGAAGGTCTGTATAGTCCACATCATTTTCAGAATACAGTATGATATGTCTCCAGGTTTTGTGTGAAATTTTTGGAAGCAGAGGTCGATTACTTATCGCAAATGCAGGAATAACATAAAATATGAAGTGATAAGATAATACAGTACAATATATAGGAGTGCCCCGGGACTTATAGACCACTCTGTACATTTTTTAATAAGATATAAATTATCTTCATTTCAGAGGGAATTTTTAATGTATAGCTGTTGTATTAGGTATATAATTGTAGAGGATACAAATTCAGAACTTATGGAAATGATATCATGTCTATTGTTAAGTTTTATCGTTACTATCAAGATACCCGAAGGAGACGAGGTTTAAGGCACTATTTAAGGCACTATTTAAGGCACTATTTAAGGCATGTTCACAGTAAAGAACGTTGGAAAATTCTTAGTCAAAATGACAAATAGTTATCAAGGAAAATATTTTTCATTAATAGTTATTTCAACGGAATGAATTTACATGCATGTCGCATTAGTCAACTTTCGTGGTTGAGAGGTGAAAGCATCAATATTTTATCGCACATGGACCACGTTTCATGTGACCAGGGACAAGGAAAAAATTATTTCTCGCATCTTGCTTCATGGATATCATTATAGAAAACAGCAAGATTGTTCTGTCTATCTATAAGTTAAGAATGATTTGTGTAGAGGTGGGTTCTTGTAACAGTTAATTAACCCTTGAAGCGCCATACGCGACTATAGTCGTTTTTGGGGTATCCCCTAATGACGTCACTGGTGATCGCGGAATTCCCACTATTGTTGTAAAATAACGATTTCTATCGGTCAACTATACATTAGACGAGCCGAGTTTTACATATATTGACGGAATTCTACACTAAAATTAGCTATGGTAAAGTGGGAGTTACCAGTGACGGTTTTTCCAGCGCCTGTCAAAATTCCAAAATGGCCGCCGTGGGTGAAAATTTTTCGTGCGACTCAGATTTTGGGTCTAGTTTCCGCGGTTTTGATGACGATGAGCTCGTACAAGTACCTTAAGTGATTAAAAAGATACCATTAGATTGTTTAGTTCCCGAACATGACAGAGAAAGTGCGGCCGACGTTGAAAATGGTTGGGAAAAAGGTGATTTTGGATCGGATACCTGTACTGCACCATTGGTTGCCCCATTCGTCGGCGAAAACAAATTGAACGTGGATTTGAATGACACCAAACCAATGGATTTCTTACAGCTATTTGTAGATGACGAACTTTTAGATGTAATAGTGCAGCAAACAAATTTATATGTGAACCAAAAGATACAAAAAGGGGGACTAAAACCAAATATTTCGCTTTACATTACAGGTGTGCTTCGTTACCTGTATATAACTGCCTTAGCATTTCACCTGCATCAGCATGTTGTCTATTTTATGTTCTTATAATATTATACATAGTTACTATGGATGCACTTCATCATTCTGTCATATAATCTTATCACAATCCAAATTTATTCAGATTACTGCAATATCATACCTGTAATCCAGGTAATGTACAGGTACAAATGCAATTACAGGTAAAAAATATATAATTTCAAAGTCCATCCATATCTGATCAAAATACATATAGGGTGTATTGTGCTATCTCTAATAGTTTACGAAATATAGTGATAATACAAAAATATACAAAATATGTATAATATCGTAAAAATTATGCCAGCAATAGGGGACTTGATAGTAAAAATTAATATGGCGCTTTGAGGGTTAATATATAATACATTAACCAGTCAAACGAATAATACAAAATTTTTTATTGCACTATATACGGAAACATAAAGTCTTTAATTTTTATGCCACAATATATTCATGTAGTAATACAATATTTAATTGACTGAGATAACTTAATCTCAGATACGATATTTGAAAAAAAAACTCAGCATTTAATCCAAATATTATAAACTACACGCAAAAATTTTTGCTAGAAAATATTTCAAGAATAGACTCGGATGCCAATTGTTTGCGGATTGTTGAATTTTGGTGAATAGTACTACCAATGTAAAATGTCAGTTCACACATAAGTTTCTATAAGATTGTATTTTTCCAGGAACGTGTTAATCTTCACTGATTCATGAACAGTGGAACAACTACGATGTCTGGCGAAGTTCATATTACGATTTTCCTTTCCACTTGTAGCAAGACGTTGCATAGTGCGCTATCATCCCAATACTCCATGAGTGCTCAAAAAACCAATATTGTTGAATGTTGATATCTACCATATATCGATAATTAATGGGGTCACAACATAAAACAATGCAGTTATTACTGGAAAAGTGTAGAAACTTTAATGCGGTCACATTTCACTGTGTATATTAGATAACAGCGCTATAGAAAAAATACAATAAAGTCTGCATTTCCAAAAATAAAATAAAGTCTGCATTTCAAAAATACAATAAAGTGTGCATTTCATGAAAATGATCTCTATCGATGCATGACATTGCGGGGCTTTTTATTGACTGGGAAATTCCAGGCATTTTCAAATACAGAAACTATCTACCATGCAGTACTCTAGTAGATGCGCTTAGCTGGGACTCGTATCTAAAGTGGTATTTGTACCAGTCCGATTCTTCCCTTGCCATGTCAAATTTAGCAGTAAACCATAGCAGGACTTTTACCTCCAGTTATTTCAGGCAGCTTTCACAGGTTGACTTGCAGGATGCGTTCAAAAGTTGGTAAAACTTAGCAGTAAAAATGTATTGTATTCGTACTTGATTTTGTGACACTTTATTTTGGCGAATATAGATTGATTTCCTTTTTTTCACATTATTTAATCCCTTGCATTGTTGCTGATACGGTAGCTATTATAACACTGCTACAGTGAAAATCAATACAGGTCCGACTTGGACATGTGTGTATGTCATCTAACTGACTTTTTCTCTAAGAATTAATCAACACTTTCGTGACACTGAACAGTTTATTTACGTAGTTATATGTCTAATTAGTTATACTGTACAGTAAAATGGGATTCAGTTTAATATGTATATGCTTCATTCGTAGTTCTCTCCCTTCTGTGATTTGTTAAACCGAATATTCTTAGTCCGGCCTAATTCCCTGGTAATGGACCCAGTCGGAGTAATGGTGCCAGACTGCATATTTACTCTTATGATAATACAATATATTTTAAGACAAAAAAATGATTAAGTAATAGTCTTGTAAAACATCCTGACGATTCAATCTAATTGGTAGAAAGTGAATTTGAAGAAAAAATCTATGGAAAATGATAAAATGGGAGATCGTATAGGGCAGTTTAACAATCGATCATGCGACATGCTTCAAAACGAGGCGCCGTCATCTGTTTGATTAGACAGGTGAGTGTACTCAAATGTTTAGATAGATGTCGTAAATATATATCAATAAATTTATTATCAATCAATATGGATAAAAGAAACATAAAAAATGATGGTACATACCAATGAGTGTCCAAGCAGCTTAAGAAAAGTCATGCATATTTCCACGAGGTAATAACACAACTGCATGTTTGTAATGTTGATTACAGTGTTTTTGTAGTGTGGACAACACGGGATTTTCACATTGGAAGCTTAGAAGCAGATACTGATTTCTGGGAAAAACTGAAAGGGAGAGCGAAAGATTTTTTCATTTATGTATGATGCTAGAGCTTGTAGGAAGGTCCTGTTCGTGGTTGGCTTCAAAGATACCTATTCCAATAACAGCTGCACTGCTGCAGCAACACTTGAGACAGATGACATATGGTGTTATTGTTGACAAGGCGATACAGGTCGACGAATGATTAAATGAGATAATGCAAAGATATAGGTCGTTTTTATTGTGATTGCTTTTGTAAGAAGAAGATACCAGCGGGTAACTTCGTTTAACTACTACTACTTAACTACACTGTCGGCGTCAGTGGTGTAGTGGGAAGAAGCGCTGCCTTTCGTGCAAGAGGTTGTGGGTTCAATCCAGCATAAACCAGGGATTTCTTCCTGCGCCTTCCACAATAGGAAATAAGCAAAATTTTCATGCTTGAATATTGAGAAAGATTTGTCATGAAATGGCCTATTATAAAAAAAATCTTGGGGAAGTAACAGGGCAATGTTGTACGTGCGAATGATATTTTTAATTATAAAGTAGCACCAAAACCTCGCCTTAACCTTCACCTTTACTATAATGACTGTCGCTAATTTTCATAGTATAAGAGAAAATAAAACCGCAAAAAAAATTTAATACAGCACATGAATATTTCAAATATCCATATAAATACATGAAATATACATATGGTTACATCATTAATAGTTGTTCATAAGTATATTACAGTCCAATTAATATATAGGTACTAATAAATGACTGGTCATAAAAATCAAAGTTTATTATTTTAATAGTGTCAGTGGTGTAGTGGGTAGAAGCGCTACCTTTCATGCGAGAGGATGCATTGTCCCTTGCCTTCTGTAATAGGGAATGAGCAAGATTTCCATGCTTGACTATTGAGAGGAAAATTTGTCGCATAATGGGTCAATATCAAAATACGGTAAAATATTGTATGTGCAACTGACAATTATAAAATAGCATCAAAACCTCGCCTTTTCCCTTTAATGTAAAAAGTAAAGCCAATTTAAGCTCTCAGAGCCTAGCATCGATGATTAACAGAATGTATAATATGTATACAGTGTGTATACAGTACAAGAGAGGAAGTCACTATTCAATGCCAGCATGCCTATTTACAACAAACATCATAATACATAAATGGGAAAATTCGTTGGTACCAATTCTCAGCTAGGTAGACAGGCGGGTGTGGTAAAGTACCTTAACCGAGGATACAAAATATAAACTCATGAAATGAGTTCAAAGGAATGAGTTCAATGGAAGAGCAGCGTCGACCGCGGATCGACCTCTTGATTTGGAGACCAGCGCGTTACTTACCACCCAGCTATCTGCCCACACAAAATTATTACTTTATAAATATACTCTGTGCTAGAAAATCCAACCCATCTATTCTAATGAAAATATTAAAAGTACCACCTTGTTGACTACCTATGTAAGGCTTAACACAACCTTTGTATTTTCGTATTTACGACATGGCTAACACGGCAACCCACACCTCTATGTTTGATGAAAATGTTATCATAAATGGACAAGATATATCTGCAAAAGTATATCAGGCCTTATCAACTGTAATTCATGTACGGTGTACAGTACATAGTGATTACAAAAGAACTGGCAGTTACTTCCTACTTGTAAGGTGTAATCAAAGATGACAGCATGTCGTCTGCTAAATTTTTTGAAACTTCTCTTTTGGACTAGGAATACTGATATAGTAAGGAAAAGAATTGCAAAAATCGGATAAAAGAGAACCACTATCATGATGTAATGATAATTTGATGTTATTAGTATAGTAATTAAAATACCATTCTAATGTTCCAAAGTAAATGTGAATCAGATGCTTTTTTGAAGTCATGTTGAGTTTCTTTCGACTATGATGAAATCACTTGTGAAGTCCAATTGAGGTCTTAATTATACACAATTAGTTTACGATAATTCCTTCCTCTTTACTCCGGGAAGTTTCGAAGTGTCTATTTCGTGGAAAGAGCCGATCATTGTCCCGGGGCCCAAGTCCAGTGGTATCGCGCCAAAGTTGTCGTCTACAAAGTGTCTTCTGTAGCGAGCGCGTGTGTGACGTTCTACCATGCTATAACATTACATGATCTTACAGTATAAATTATATATATGTATATGCACTATACATGTTCGTCTACAACACCATTCAAGAACTGGCATTATATTTTATATTAGTACTAATACACATTACCCGCGATTCTGGATGCATATTTTAGATAACCTTTTAGGAACGTAGTAAACAAAATTAACAGATTTAAGGGTGCACATATCAAACTTCAAAGCTTCTAATATAATATTGGTCATTAGCAATACGTAGCATAATATTGGAACTAAATCAGTTTTGTTTGAGTATCAAGGAAATAGGAGAAACGACATTGTACTACCTAAGATAGGGACGAATCCATATTGCAGTTTTGTAACTAAGTTTCGGTCTAAATTTCTACGAAACAGCTCAAAGAGGTATACGCATACTAGACGTCATACTGTACTCATAATACCAATAAATCATGTTAATTCATTTAGTTATTTGCCGAAAAAATCGGGCATTTCAATATTAAAATAAATGTCCCGGGACCGCTAATGTTTGTCTTCGAACTTTTCGCTGACGACAGTCTCCTATATATAAAAATTAAAACTCCAAAGGATATAGACATACTCCAAGATCAAATACGTAATGTTAAGTAATTGGGCTGAAAGATAAATGACTTTTAACAGTAAAACATGTCAAACACAAATTCTACCGTGGAAATAAGTCAAAGTTCAACGGTCAGTAGTCAGTACTAAGTACGCGGTAACGAAGTTCGTATCGCTTACTGTAACACTGGATTTAACCAGTTCGGCATATTCTCGCTGCAAACGGGGAATCCCCTCGACTGTTCCCGAACGTGTCAATCACGTCGCGCCACGCTTCCGTTACTATGATTGGCTCGATATATTTAGCCTTCTAAAATTGCGTCATATCGAATATTCTATCAGTTTCAATAAAGTCTGCCTTGTAGCTTATAAAAAGCCGGTATCTCAAATTCCCACGTTCCTATTATTCCTACAAGTCGTAAAAGTTAACATCGCGTTTTAGACGATAGAATAAAACTACTCATTAGGCTCCAATTGCTTGTAACCGTTCAGTAACTTCTAGTGTTAAAGTTTTATTAGTCAGCTGAGATTGTTATTACTTTGTGATTATAATGAAAGACTCACACCGAGTCGTACTTTTTCAGCACATTTTGGCGTTAGTTTTAGTTCAACATAAGAAATAAAAACATAACACTTACAGAAGTTGACCACAAGTCCACCACCCATACTTAGGAATAGAACTGGACAGCCACATTCATTGGGATAACCATATAAATGATTGGAGAGAAATGTACAGAGAACCTATACCTCTGATGGGACTATAGGGATGGGTTTCTTTTCTGTGCATTTCTCTCAAGCTTTTCAAAGAGCTACCCCCATTAACACCATATGAATTATATAACAAATAAAGCATCAACAGCCCTAGGTTTTACTTTCATTAAACGAAATTTGTGGAACTTTCATGAAAAAATTAAGGAACAAGCATTGTAAGATCACAGCTAGAGTATGCATATTCTGTTTGGGACCCTCACCAAACTTATCATATTCAGCGAAGAACATCCAACGAAAAGCTAGTCATTTTGTAAAACACCACCTAAGGAGAGAACCCCAGGCACAGTAACATCACTGCTAAAGAATCTAAAATGGCAAGCTCTAAAAAAACGTATACAGATAGTCACACTAACATTAATTCACGTGATAATTAATGGCCATATCTCAATCAATATTCCTCCTTATGTCCTCAACAAAACACGCGTAACTACACAAAATCAGTAAAATAAGTCTATTGAATTACGTTCTCCGATGAACGTATACAGATTTGCCACCCTACCCCCACCCCCACCCCCAGCCCCCGTACCGCCGAACACTGGAACAACACTGACAGCTGTATTTACACAGATTGAAAGCACCGGCAGGTTTAAAGAGCTCATAACGACCAGTATTAATTACCCAGAAACAGACAATGTTATTTCATCCCCGCGATGTATATGCCAGATGATAGATGTAGATAACTTGATGGAAGATGAAATCGCTGAAAACTTTATTTTCACCACAACATTACAAAATTATTCCGTTCTCTATAATATGTTAATGTACTTAAATACTCTTCCATGACAGTCGACCCGTTTCTACTCATAAAAACCGCTTTCCATCGTCAGTCTTTGGCGGAAAAAATCTTAAGAGTGAAATGTCAAAGTGCGTACGTGAATTACGTCATTAATTTTCGCTTTACCATGGATGACCATTTACGGAGAGCTAATAATACATGAATGCACTTTATGAGACAAGTTCACACAGCACTAAACTACATGAAAATAATCCAGTTTCATACATTAATCTTATGAAGAACTTATGTAGTTTATCAAATTCCCGGTTATAGGTCCTATCTCCAATACCCTAGGATGATTTAGATAACAAACAGGCAGTGTTGCAAAATTATATTACATACTGAAGTAAAAAATTGCAACGGTAGTGGAAATACGTATGTCTAGTTTTTACCCCGCCGTGTTTACTAAGTGTTCTTTGCAGAAATAGGCCGTTTGTTCTGCCGATGCCATCGTTCAATTTTGAGTTAATCCCATCCAGTCATCTCAACCTCTGATTCGAAATTAGATTTTGTGTGATATTAATTTTGGAAAAACATCTTTTGCAGTAGATTCCTTTTAATCAATTGGGTTTAATCGGGCAATCATAATCGAATTTACTACCATTAGTACTAAAGTACCATTAAAACAATGCGCTTGTATTAAGTACGAATCAAAGATTCGGAATTAATATGATATTCCATTTGGCCTACACACTGTATTAATATATCAAATGATTTTTTATATATAACACTTTTAACAATATTTATGTCTGCCCTTGGCAAACTTTCTGATGTAGTTTCAAGAAATTTTGGGTTCATGTGGCCAGTTTATGTGATATGTATCACATGATTTTTCTAGTTCGATATCACATGACTAATGGCTGGTGGCCTGTTTTTTGACGCCCTAATATACTAATAACACTAACAGTAATATCAGGATATGCACAAATAGTAATTCAACTTATTCGCGAAGGTCGCTAATGTAACTTCCTATATCTTGTCCATCGTTAGCAAAGTTAAAGATATAACAATTGACAGGTATTACCAGTAGGTTAAATTTCCAGTTTTAAATTACTGATACCCTAAGAATAGGACTAGTAGGAGTATGTCCCGTACGAACTACGATTACTTGGTCATGTGAACTTACAGTTTCAAGTGAATACCACTACATAATGTAAACTATAGGTTACGGTTATATTAACGTGTCGAGATGACAGCAGCTTTACTTTTAACCCCAAGCCGTTCACAACTTCCATGGCTGTCTCTTATTCAGTTATTGTGTGCAGTCGCTACAGCAACTCTCGATAACCTCTTGATCATATATGAGAAATTGAGTGACCATTTATATGAGAATTTGAGTGACCATTTATATGAGAATTTGAGTGACCATTTATATGAGAAATTGAGTGACCGATCAATGTCAATGTTTCATTACATGGTGTTAGCATATTTTAGGACAGAATAAATATCTAGCAGCGATGCCTCAATATTTTCTCATAGCTACTGAATGTTTTTGACTACGAAATTTTTTAGCTGAGATCATCACCACCATGATTAAATGCCTTTAAAGAGAGTGTTTGCTTTAGTAGCATATATATATATATATATATATATATATATATATATATTCCCCACAGTTGTATTTGGCATGGCAATTTCCAACAAATTTGTGGTAATTAAATTTATATTTACATTTATTTTTATGTTGAATTATGATGAATGCACTAGTAGTCAGTAATATCTGTATTTTTTACTGTACTGTATTTTACATGGATATTTGTAACAGCTAAGTTAGTGTGCTTAGGTTATTCATTTAGAATCTCATCAGTAACACAAAAAATTGTTAGACAAAGAGAACGTTAAAGCTGTCAGCAAGGTTTTAGTGCCGCTTTATTAATGATAGTGAATATCAGTCGCAGTGACTATACTTGATTAGTGATTATTACTTGATTACTTTCATCATTATTCACGCATAAAATTTTCATCAAGCCAATTTTAGAGAAGTTATTCTCAATATGCAATTCCGTAAATGTGGATAATTTCGAATTTAAATGTATATGAATAGAGAGCACGTATAAAAATCCCTAGTGTGGTTTGATACGAGTTTACACCTCATATTAAGAGCTGCGCTTGTAATCACTATATTATAGGCAACTGCTCATGTGATAATTGATTGCAGAATTTGCGTTCTATGTTATAGCTAATTCAGCTCTTTGGACAAGAGATTTCATGACTGGATGTACCTACACACTTGTTGTAAATGGCCAATATCTGAATCTGTTGTTGGTACTACAGGAGCAGTGTATGGAACTGTTCTGAGAGCCCTCTGTTTCTAGTGTATAGAAATGACTTCCTGTTGTACAGGGTTATCGAGGAGCAATGTCTACTTGCACATTTCATTTTATATATGTTTTTATTAAGTGCGACAATATTCGCTATGCGAGTCCTATACGCAGGCAACCAGAATAAGAAAATGGTAGTGCGACTATCTTATGTATAAATCATAGTTACAACCAATGGATATGCTTGTTTTGCTGCGTACGAAGGCATGATATTTATTCCTACTTAAATTTCTGTTGTAGCCATGCCCAACAGGCTATCACTATGTAACATTATGATTTATGTATGTTTTTTGAAAATCCCACGAGAGTAAGTACCCTTCTAAGATACAAACTTGCCTGTGTGCCCTGATTTGAAACTTCCCCTGTGCTGATTATATGCATACATGCAATGGCAAATTTGATCGATAAAACATAAAATATTAATAAATAATTAATTATTGTGATGAATACTAATGCTGAATAAAATGGAAAAAAAATAACTAACAACATTGCTGCTGATTTATACTAGAATAATGTTTAGTTTTTTTAATGCCACAAATACATATACAATCGTTGACCGTCTAATGAGGCAGTGTCATCAAATCGTTACACGGGTTAATTACCCCCAGCGACCGATTCACTTTATTAACTCATAGCCACATGCGTGCCGTCATTTACTAATTCCACAGTGATCATAATGCAAAATTAACAGATTAATGATCCCTCATTTCATTGGCTACATAACGAGGGAGAGACAATGGCAATCATGCGTAGCCGGCATATTTCTGTTTTGTTAGTCCATGTGGCGCTGGAAAACTTGTGACAAGTACAATGGCATACTATAGATTCAGCCTGATTCGGTAGTAATATCTGTTTGACTGTTAGTCATATCACTAGGCAGTAGATAGTGGTTCAGTTCAGTTTTATTTGGATTCACGTTGTACTTTATAATATCGCTCACTTAAATCTCCATTAAGGTTTGTTATTTAACTATTAATTACTAAACAAGATTACTAATACGAAATGTATGTGTTTATATCCTTTATGATTTTTTCCGTAATACAGACTACAGATATGTTTAGAATATATATGAATTGTATATAATTGATAGACTTTTTTATATTTTTGTATTAGATCTTCTATACTGGTTTTCTTGTGTAGTAGATGATTTTTGGTACTTCATAAAATATAAATAAGATATTATGAATCGCGTTGCTGAGTGTAGATTATGTAGATATTTGGCTTTGCGGTTGGGGGGTTACTTTTGGTAATACAAACCGACACCAAGTAACGGTGTCTCTGGTATTGTGTGTGTATATCTATTATGTATTATGCTGTAGGATACGTTGGATAATACAGACACGATTAGTTCTGCGTCGGAGCAAGTGGTCGTGTCTTTAGCATGATTTACGTATTGTTGGCACCAATGGTGTAGTGGTTAGAAGCGTTGCCTTTCATGCGAGAGGTTGCGAGTTTGAACCGGCACACATCAGGGATTTTTTCCCGCGCCTTCTACAATAGGAAATGAGCAATATTTTCGTGCTTGAATATTGAGGAAGATTCGTCGTGAAATGGTTTATTATAAAAATATCTTAGGGATGTAACAGGGCAATGCTATACGTGCGACTGACATTCAGTTATAAAGAAGCACCAAAACCTCGCCTTTTCCATCTTCACGTTTTGTATGTGCCTTTGGCTGATACAGACACGATGAGTTATAATAGAACTTCTATGCTGCATGATTTGCCTTTCTTGTTCTTTAGGTGACTTTGGGCAATACCAACAAGATGAGTATCTACCGTAGCGAGGAGATGGTGCGGCTCCAGCTCTACCTACAACTGGATGCTGCGTACGCCACAGTTTCTGAACTCGGCGAGTTGGGACTCGTGCAATTCAAGGATGTCAGTTTTCATCACAATATTTAGTCGTAATGAATTTCCTAAGCCCGATATGCAACTACGAAAGAATATAAAATCAAAATATACATATATTGCTCAAATATTACATAAATATCACAATAAACAGTTTATAAGGATGAATCATTGCAATATATCTGGCATACTTCAAGTATGTCAATTGCAATAATTAATAGGTCTATGTTAATATTAATACATTTTTCCTATCTATCATTTTGAATTTGTAAGTAGTAGGTTTAAGTAGTTTTTCCTCTACTGGCATTGTTAGCTTAACCCTTAGCACTTTTTTGTCACAGAATTATATTGCTATAGTAATGTGATATATAGATGTCAGTGTGTTAAGCGCTAAAAATGGTAAGGGTAAATCTAAATGCATTGAGTCGAGCCAGTATGTGGATTTGTTTTTTTTTAAACATATAAACACATATAGAATAAGAATAAATATAATACATACATAAAATCAATATTTATTAATGTTTTATGTGAGTAAGGTTAAATTTACTCTATGTAAATATGATATTGTTAGTAGCTAACTAAGGTGATGCATGTTGAGGAAGATGCATGAAGGCCATTCAGTTTTGTTGAGTGCATCACCCACAGTCATCTCTTGATAGCGTGTAATTTAATACGTGACTTTAATTATATAGGATATAATAAAGTTAAGATACAGCAGATATATGAACAGAAGTTATAATAGATACTAGTGTGTCATTTATAGTCCACCGGCTTCTGGGTCAACCTAGGCCCCGTGAAAAGGCAATAGTTGGCAATGTGCAGAGGTACACCTTGCGATGTATTGAGTTTTGTATATGAGGTTTCTGGGTATCTGGCTGATGATTGAAAAAATAGAGAGGAGCTGATCCATGTGTCGGTTTGCATCGGGATTTCGTGATTAGAAGCATAGAAGAAAATTTATAATGGAGAAACATGATGGATGATATTGTCAGGAATATATGAATGTTTTACCTGCTCTCTTATTGCCCGTTCCTCTGTCAACTGATTAGGATGGTTCAAAATAGCGCAAGGCCCTTATTACTTTCCAGGAGCGAGACCTAATCAATCACACTAAGCAGTGTTTTTGGCTATTTTTTGTTGAAAAATAATCATTTAAATCTGGATAAACACGGACTTGGCTTGGTTCCACAGTTCAACGCCAACGTGAACGCTTTCCAACGCAAGTTTGTCCACGAGATACGACGATGCGACGAGATGGAGCGCAAGTTGAGTGAGTCTTCAAGTTGTAACTCCCTATAGCAGGCACGAGGAACATGTGGTTTGTGTCTCTCCAATGTCTGCTTTGATAAAAAACGTGTTACTACCTGCAAACCATTTATATGAGTTGTCACCTCACATAGACACCACTGGCAGTCACCTCATGTAGAAACTGTTTATACTACCAGTCCTCTGACTCAGAAACCATTTATACTGGCCTAGAAACCATTTATACTGGCAGTCCCCTGACCTAGAAACCTTTTATACTAGCAGTCCCCTGACCTAAAACCATTTATACCGACAGTCCCCTGACCTAGAAACCATTTATACTGGCAGTCACCTGACCCAGAAACCATTTATACTGGCAGTCCCCGGACCTAGAAACTATACGCGCAGTCCCCTGACCCAGAAACCATTTATACCGACAGTCCCCTGACCCAGAAACTATTTATGCCGACAGTCCCCTGACCTAGAAACCATTTTACTGGCAGTCCCCTGACCTAGAAACTAAACTGGCCATCCTCTGACCTAGAAACCATTTCTACTGACGCTGATCCATCGTAACTATTCAGTCAATGTCGTGCACTTGATGCCTTTTATTTGCATTTATTTATAGGATATGTGGAGAAGGAAATCAGCACGGATAAAATTCCACTGTTTGAGGCCGGTGATAACCCCCGTGCCCCGTATCCAAGGGAGATCATTGATCTAGAGGTGAGCATTCATTTTTTGCACGACTCCACATTAAGATCAGGGATGCCAGCGGTGCAGTCCATGGGCCACATCTACTTGTTATAAATGTTTAACAATAGTATTCTAGTATTCTATATATTTATATATTATATTGTCTTATACTAATGCAGTATTTAAAATTTTTGAATTTAAACACAACCTCGCGCACCACTTGTGTTTTTTAGGCGACCTTCGAGCGTCTTGAGAGCGAGTTGCGAGAGGTCAACAACAATACGGATGCCTTGAAGAAAAACTTCACCGAACTGACGGAGCTGAGAGAAGTACTGTCACGAGCGCAGGACTTTTTTCAGCAGGTACACTTTATTGGCCAATAGCCGCCCTGACAATTTGCCCATCTCCTTCAAGGTCGGCCTTTAATCAAATATATTTTATTGCCTCCCCGCATTAGTTTGTCAGCAATTTTTCTCAGCTGGCTAGTCTAGGCTTACATGTTTCTACCATACCCAGCAGGGATTATGCTTTAATCGGATATATTCACTTTTATTTGTTATCTGTATCTATTCATTCCTCTCATTCCTCAAGAGTATGCCCGAACTTTGTCCAGCTTACAGCGGCTGACACCTATAGATTTCAAATTTAATCTGAATATTTAGTCTATCTTTGGCATGCCTGCAGATTTCATTTCAAATTTGGCTTTTAACAACGATCTTCATCGTGTCATTTCTCCTACAGTACAGAAGTACACTTGGTCGATACCACTCTTTTATTGGCGCTATGGTATCCGCACTGAATAGCTTACATAATATGGTATGAACTGTAAGTTATACATATGTGAGAGACTATACTCACAGTATCATATCCACATTGAAGAACTCTCCATAATCGCGTATTAATTGTAAGCTGTATGTACGAGCCTGTACACTCTGTATCGTATCACCACTGAATAGCTGCCATCGTGTATGAAATGTAATCCTGATCGGTAGTGGCTGTATGCAAATGTTGTACATTATATTTAACCTATTTCTTTTCAGAGAGAGGCTAAGCTGCATTCAATGATGGATGACACCACACCATTAGAGACATCTGACCACCTCTCGGTTCCAGCCGGTCTCCAACTGGGGTGAATAGCCACACATAACGTGACACAATGACCCACGCGCCGATATCAGACTAGTAGCCTAATGTTTTAATTGAGCAATTATGGTGAAAATTGGACCTGTCACATTGTTGCATTCATTAATACCCGTAGAACAAAAAGTTGCTTCAGATCTCACGTATTTGATGATAGAATAGGTAAATGTGTCACATTGTATCAATCGAGTTACATGGCACTGTATTATATATTTCCTGTTAGACCAGCCATAAGGATACTCAGTAAAGCACCACAGTGAATGCATGAGTATATTAATGCCCCTCCCCCAACAATCAAACCCCACCCCCAATAAAAAATAGTTGTTGGATGACACGCAAGACATGCTTTAAAATGATGTCAGAAATTGAAAGAAAAAGTTGCGGTTTCCATGTTAGTCGAATAGTAAAATGTAAATAAGAAATGGTAACACATTATTGACTAACTAATCGTAAGAAGCATTTTAGTCGAATAGTAGAATATAAATAAGAAATGGTAACACATTATTGACTAGTTAAACGTAAGAAGCATTTTAGTCAAATAGTAAAATATAAATAAGAAAAGGTAACATGCTTTTGACTAACTAAATGTGAGCAGCATCTTAGTAAAATAGTATAAATATAATATATAATATAGTGTAATGTAAAATAGGAAAAGTAGGAATAAATTAAAAAAGTAAAGTTAATATCTTATGGATGAACGAAATGTATGGATTACCACAAGCTTTTGTAAACATATATGATTTCATCAGGTGACAATATTTTTTCTGTCTGTGTCCCTGGTAGTCATGTAGAGGTAGTTGTTTGATCTGAGTTATTTGTATCGTATTTCGCTGCTGGATAAGTCAATTGAAGTGTTTGGACGCGGGTTCAAAACCACCTACATGTCAAATTTTCTGCGGTGGTCCTCTGCATGTCTTTTATCCCCGATTGCTAGAGTAAAACAGTTAAAATCGGTAGACTTTCGAAGTCACCTTTGATGGCTGACATGCGAGTGTCGAAGGTATTGTATCTGCACTGAAGATAGCTGCTGTCGACATTTATTGTAAACCGCATCCGAGAGCCTAGGGTGATACTCGCGGTCTATAAATGTTATGCATTTTCTTTCACCTTCAGATTTGTAGCCGGCGTCATCAGACGCGACAGACTGATGGCGTTCGAGCGCATTCTGTGGTTCGCTTGTCGTGGCAACGTATTTCTACGCACGGATGACCGGGAGATTGTCATCACAGACAACCACTCGGTGAGTAAATCTCCTTTCATATCTAAAAAATCCCTGTTTGGTGGAGCCAGCTCTGCTCCTGGACACCAAAAAAACTCAATATATATATACACACACATATATATATATATATTCGGCGGCACCACAAGTCAATTTTGCTAGTGGTTATGTGACAACATTGATAAGGGTGATCAAAAACTATATTGTGTTATACTTGCATGTATAAAAGGATATGAAGGATATATACAATTGGTTATTGCCATACAATAGTTATTAGGCTTTTATCTTAAAAAGTAGATGACAATTTTGATTATAACCACATTAAACACTTCTCGATCAAGTGAAATTAAAATAACTTAGAGATGCCCTTACTTATTTTGTACCGTGACAGAACTTTGTTCGTTTATTTTTATAGGGAGACGAAATACAAAAAGTTGTCTTCATCATTTTCTTCCAAGGGGAGCAACTGAAGACGCGAGTTCGCAAGATTTGCGATGGGTACATCTTTTAGTTCATATGTAATCTATTTGCGTCGTATGAAGAACTAGTAATGTTTGGTAAATGTGAAATTTAAATGTGGAATAAAATATATTAGTGATCGGATCATTCAATATCTCTTATACCCGACATCTCCCTGAAACTTCTGTAACGTATAAGAATATAGTCGATCAATATAATTTTATGTATGTATATATTTATAGGCTGATTACCAAGGTAAAAGTTCCGTGGGCCATCCTTGGCAGTATACAAAGCTCGCCTATTAATGTGGTTAACACAACAATTTGATTAGATTCACTTATGCTGTTAATGATAATAAAGTTTTATTTGAATTGCCATATTATCCCTTTATGTCGTTATGACAAGATGATGCCTATGACATTTCGAAAGTAAATCTAGTATATCCAAAAACATCAATAATAACATATGACAATAAATGTAGCAAGAGTTTTTGAGCCCAACCAGCTGAACCAAATCGCATCATTATATCCATAACAAATTTTCATTCGTGAATCAAGCCACCTGAACCGAATTGAATAATCATATCGCTAAAAAATTATGATTTGTGAACCAAATCGCATCATCATATAACTAACAGTCATTTGTGAACCAAACCACCCGAACCAAATCGCATCATCATATGACTAAAAAACTATCATTTGTGAACCAAACCACCCAAACCAAATCGCATCATCATATAACTAACACACTATCATTTGTGAACCAAACCACCTGAACCAAATCACATTATCATATAACTAACAAACTATCATTTGTGAACCAAACCACCCGAACCAAATCGCATCATCACATAACTAACAAACTATCATTTGTGAACCAAACCACCTGAACCAAATCGCATCATCATATAACTAACAGTCATTTGTGAACCAAACCACCTGAACCAAATCGCATCATCATATAACTAACAAACTATCATTTGTGAACCAAACCACCTGAACCAAATCACATCATCATATAACTAACAAACTATCATTTGTGAACCAAACCACCTGAACCAAAAGGCATCATCATATAACTAACAGTCATTTGTGAACCAAACCACCTGAACCAAATCGCATCATCATATAACTAACAGTCATTTGTGAACCAAACCACCTGA
>WURV02147401.1:0-18095 GCA_011762755.2 Epimenia babai | reverse complement strand
AGACCGCGTGCAGCTTGGAATTCAACCCGCCTTTGGTGCGCCCGATACGTCTGGGTACAGCCCCCCTTTTAACAGGCGGGCAGCCGTGCGATGTGCCTTGAGGTGGGTGGCGTCGATCATCAACGATCCGGCCTGCCGCCCTTTGCTGCCAATGCAGCGAATATCTTGTTGAACACGCCCATCCGGCTCCAGCAGGCAAAGCGATTAGAGATCGTCTTGTGCGGACCGTATTCGGCGGGCGCATCGCGCCAGCGCAAACCGTTGCGGATCACAAAGACTATCCCGCTGATGATCCACCGGTCATCAACCCTTGGAACACCGTGCTATAACGGAAAATACGGTTCGATCCGACGCATCTGCGCCTGCGACAACCAAATCAAATCACTCATCACAACGCCTCCTTAGCGCCGCCAATGATCAGCTCGCAATACCGAATACAAGCAATTTAATAGATCCTGAGCCTAGATAAGGTCAATCTGTTCGACCCCAAATGCTCCATCGAGTTCGTCATCACAATTGAAGCCCTGAAAGAAGGATGGGATTGTTCCTTCGCCTATGTCTTTTGCTCGGTCGCGCGCATTCAAAGCGCGACGGCCGTTGAACAACTTTTGGGCCGCGTGTTGCGTATGCCGTTTGCAGAAAAGCGCAAGGACCCGGCGCTCAATCGCTCTTACGCCCATGTTTCAGAACCGAGCTTTTCCCAGGCTGCCAATGCCTTGCGCGACAAGCTCGTCGCGATGGGCTTTGATGAAGAAGAAGCTGCGCTCAATATCGAGCAGGAGATTCAAGACAGTAGCGATTTGCCGCTCCTTGGCGGTGCATCGCCAAGTGCCAAACCGAAACCGACCCTCTCAGAAGTTTTGGATGATGGTTTTGATCTCTCGTCCATTGACGATGACGATCATGACGCCGTTTCAATCACCAAAACCAAAGATGGTAAGGATGAGGTGACGATCATCGGCCCGGTTTCGGACGTGACCTATTCGGCCATTGAAAAAGCGCTCCCCAAGCCCAAGCAGCGCAGCTTCCGTGAGCGCGTCACGGAATTCAAACATCGGGTCGAGAAAGAGCTGTCGCCGGCGGCCCGCAAGATACCATTCGCCATTCCCCGGCTGGTTTCGTACATTCAGGGCGAGATTGAGTTTGCCGATCCGGACATCTTTGATGAATTCCATGATTGGTCTCTTACGGATTACCCGGCAAAGCTCGATGAGGCCGCGTTCAAAATCCGGGATGAGGCCAATACCTTTGAGATCGACCTTGATGGCCGCAAGCTCGAAATTTCCTACGCCTGACAAGATGACCAACTCGCCCTTGATGTTGATGTTGAAGGGTGGACGGAAAACAGTCTCGCTCTGGCACTCGACAAGCTCATAGCGGATCCTCGGTTCAGTCAATCAGAACGCCTCAAATGGTGTCTCGCGCACGTCCACCATCTGGTGAACGAGCGGGATATTCCTATCAGCGCCCTTTGGCGCGCCAAGTTCGTTTTGGCGCGGAAACTTTCAAATCTCATCGATGAGATGAAAGCCAAAGAAGCGCAGAAGGCCTATCAACACAATCTCTTCGCTGACGACGCGAAGCCCGATGTGTCGTTCGATCAACCATTTGAATTCAAGGACGACATGTATGGCGGGCAAAAGCCTTATCGCGGCAAATTCAGCTTCAAGAAGCGCTTCTTGGACCTCGTGCCGCACATCGACGGTGGCGATGGCGATGGCGGCGAGGAATTCCAGTGCGCGATGGCCATCGAAAGCCAGCCTGCTGTCAAGCATTGGCTCCGCAATATTGCCCGTCATCCCGCTTCTTTCCGCCTCCCGCTTGCCCAAGGTTGGACTTATCCTGACTTTGTGGCGGAGCTGGATGACGGCAGATTCTTGGTTGTCGAATACAAGGGCGCCCACCTGTTGAACGATCCTGAAACCAAAGAAAAACGCTTGATTGGCGAGCTTTGGGAAAAGCCGATGGGCGACAAAGGTCTCTACATCATGGCGGTCAAAGATGATGATGGACGTGACGTTCGCGCACAGATTACCGACAAGATTGATTCCTGATTATTGATGTTGGGCGTTGCCTACGGCTCGCGCTCTATTCGCTCCGCTCACCAAGCCCTGCGGTCTTGGCCATCCGGTGACGATCGCTAACGCGGCTTGGGGGCGTTGCCCTGGGGTTTCCCCGACCTTCCTTCGTGCAGGCCGGGTGATCCCCCTCCCTTGCGTCTTGCGCCCCCATCCTCGCCGGAGGGCAGGGTACAGCATTCGCTGCATACCCCTTTCCCATTTCTTCTTTTGGAGTTGGAGCACCGGACTAAAAGCCCAGTGCGAGTTGCTTTTCACGCTGCTGGCGGCGCCTGTAGTGGATGATGTTCAAGATGCGGTTAATGGTCTCTGCCGTTAGCCGGGATGACAGGCTGCCACGTTTCATCTGGCAAATTTCCGCGTTCATCGCTTCATAAAGTCCCAAAAGTTGTTGTTCGTTCAGTGCCATCAAAGATTGTGTGTCGATCTGATTTATCATGAGTTCCTCTTTGTTTTGACCCCGCCCATCGAGGCCTTTTGATACAAGGAGAAGGTGCACTGGATGGCTGACACGCACCCGCAGGGCCGCAACAAAGAGGAGGACAGCTTAGCTGTTGCGGGCTTGAAGCCAGACTGTACGAAAACCGTATCCTTAAAAGGACTCTATGCAGGGGTCATATGAGGAACCATCACACCAGATCGACAATCTTGATGACATTATCCGGCAACGCGACTTATTTAATGAATGCGGAAACATACTGATGCCCGCCAAGGTGATTAGCGTGTCCAATCGCGACTGACTCGAGTTTTTCCCACTTGTCCGATTTGTCGACGTACATCTCCGAAAGCTGCCATTCTGTATACGACCCAGCTTTTGACTTCGGGTAATCGTCATCCTGCAGTCATTGTTCAACTTTCTCGATGTCGTAGCTGGCGCGCGCCTCATCAATCTTGCTAAGGTTTTCGAGCGCCCACATTCCCAGTGCTGTAACCGGTTGCCGGAACGACTGCCCCATCTTGGTCAGGCTGTATTCCACTTTGGGCGGGATGGTCGGAAACTGCTCGCGCTCGACCAAGCCATCGCGTACCAATTCGCGCAAGGTCAGGCTGAGCATGCGCTGCGAGATGCCTAGGTTCCGCTTAAGCTCATTGAAGCGCAGGGTCCCGTATTGGGCGAGCGAAATGATCACCAACACGCTCCAACGGTCGCCGACGCGGGTCAGCACCTCGTTGATCCGCATACAATCGGGGCATTGTTCAGAATTTGGCGCAAAGCCGTTCGAGCAATCTGCCATCGCGGTTCCCTTTTTGTAACTCGGTCTCAGCCCTGTGCCTTCTTGTAAGGCGATTAAGTTCCGAATAGTTAGTCAGTTACATTTTTATACCAATCTTTGCGGATCGGCACAAGAAGGAACCCATATGACTGAAAAGACACTGCTTGAACTGCTTGACTGGCGCTATGCGACAAAGAAGATGGACCCAGACAAACAGGTCCCACAGGAGAAGGTGGACGCCATTGTCGAGGCGATCCGAATGGCCCCAACATCAAGCGGCACGCAGCCTTTTGAGCTGATCCTCGTCACCAATCCCGATGTGCTGGCGCAAGTTCGCACCGCCGCGATGGATCAGTCACCGATAACCGATTGCTCGCACCTCTTGGTCTTCGCCGCATGGAACAATTACACCGAAGAACGCATTGACGCGGTCACTCAGGCGAATGTTGAGGCGCGCGGGGAAATCCCACTGATCCACCAATATTACGGCAATCTCAAAGCCAATTACCTGCCGCGCGATGCCGAGGTGAACTACGGTCACGCCGCGCGCCAAGCCTATATTGCACTGGGTATCGGATTGGTTGCTGCCGCTGAACAGGGTGTCGACAGCACTCCGATGGAAGGGTTTGATCCCGCATCGGTCGACAAAATTCTGGGCCTAGACGAAAAAGGTCTGCGCTCAGTTGTGCTCCTGCCCTTGGGCTATCGCGATCCGACTGGCGATTGGCTGTTGCCGATGGCGAAAGTTCGCAAGACCCGCGAGGCGATGGTCACACAAGTCGACTGATCGAAGCGCAGCGTTCAATTCAAGACAGGGGAGAGGCTAATGCTCACTGAGAACGGAGCACCTGAAAACATCGACACATGGATCGGGATCGCGATTGTCGTCGCCTCTATCCTGACCGCATGGCTGTTGAATACGCGCGCCCCCAAAGTGCGCGTCTTTGGCAGTGTTCTGGCAGCCCTTGGCTGTTTCGCCGTAGTGGCGTGGTTTGTCGGCGTGCTCGGCACCGGCGTGCTTGAGGACCCCAAGCCCAACCAGACACCGATGGATTCAGCCAAGCCGACGCTGATGTGGCTTCAGGCGAGTGTGGCTCTTGTCGCAGGGTTCTTATTGTCATGGGCCGCGCTCAAGCAGTTTGGCGATACTGCCGAGCTGGACCTGCCGCTTGAGAATGAGGAGGCACGCTATGGCTTTGCCTCGCGTATGCTCCATTGGACCACCGCGATCCTGTTCCTCTCGCTGTTCCCTCTGGGCATGTTCGCCTCTATGATCCCGGAGGAAGCGTGGTTCCGCAATGACTATTACGTGATCCACAAATCGATCGGTGTGCTGGTCTTCATCCTGCTCGCGGTGAGGTTGTTTTGGAACCGACAGTCAAAGCGTCCTGATCTCGATTCCTCATTGAAGCCGGGTGAGCGACGCTGGGCGCATCGGGTGCATATCATCCTCTATGTCATGCTGCTCGCTATGCCGATCACCGGCTATATGATGACCAGCTATCACGGCTTTCCGACCTATTTCTTCGGGTTGGAATTCGCGCCGCTGGTGGACAAGAGCGACGCGTACATAATCTGGGGCACGTTCCACAAATACCTGCTGCCCTATGTGCTTTACATCGTTCTGGGCGCGCATATCCTTGGCGCGATGAAGCACCACTTTATCGACAAGCATGGAGGGGCGCTGAAGCGCATGGTTGGATAGTCTGTGATCCTTACGTCCGCTTTCACCCCCACAATCGGTCATTTCGTCGATGCAAAGAATCAAACGAAACCGGCCGCAAGAATCACCTTGGTTGGAACCAGCAAATTGGCAAGAATGGCTTGCCCGATGATCAGTCGTCGCGCGGTAGTAGGCAATCCAAATCCTCGACCGTCCTTGCAATCCACTCAATCCCAACCACCGTGCACAGTCCCACAGTTTATAATGCGGGCAGTATGCTGACTCCTCGCCTGTGATTTTGTGCGATGTTTCCAATCCCCCACCTCAACGTTGCAGTCCTATGGCATCCCCTCCGCCGTCTTGATTACAAGAAGATTTGCTTTTTTCCATAGAGTTGCGCGATTCCATCCCGCAGGCATTGCAAGCAGGCGTCGGGAGAGAGTTATGGCCACTCATACCTTTCGCAATACCGGTTCATTCCAGCCTCTGGCCTAGCCCCTGACATACTCGCTGTGCGGTGCGGTCGATAGCGAGACGTTCAGCCCCAGCCTCTCGGCCACGATAAGCTGCAAAATCGGCATTGAGACACAATTACCGCGCCTCGTATCGAGATAGGTGGCGAGGAGCTTGTTGCGCAGGTCTTGACCATAGGGGTCATCATGGTCGTAAACGAACGGCCTGTTCGCGTTCCATGCGCCCGCCTCGTAAATGACTTGCCGTGCTGCTTTGAGTTTGTTTACGTCGTCGCCGCCCGCCGCTATGCGTGTCACGGCACTGGCGAACTGGTCAATCTCGGCCTTCACTGCCGCCTCGTCCAACTCTGGCGCGATTAACGCATCGAAGGTTAGTTTCGCGTGCTCGTAGCTCAACTCGCTCTCAGGAGTAGAGAGAACGGCGCGGACGGTATCAGCGGGAGATTGGGCAAGCGTAGGTTGCGAAATTGCTAGCGAGGCCAACGACATAGCCACACAGACCAATCTCACCACGCTTGCCATTCGATCAAGCTGACAGCGTTTCTGCATTTTTGGCACCTCTTTTTCTAAGGAGAAACGCCAAAAGGTGAGCTAAGATCGCATATACGAATGACACCGTGAAAATTAGAATGAAGACCAAATAATCTTTAGATACTAGACCCTCAAAAATGGGATAAATAAGTTTGACCACCGGTGTTGTAGGTAGAGCAAAAATGCCGAATCCAAATATGTAGGAGTCTGGCATGGTGTGCTGGAATAGCATGAAAGCAATCGAGACAGCAGCTAATCCAAGAAAATAGGCACGCAGAATTTTGAGGGCTGCCTCCATCTCAAGCTAGCATCCTTCAGGCGTCTGACACGGCAAATCGAGAGGAATATCTACGCCCGGAATGTTCAACCCTGTTTGGTCTTGGAGGTTTGTAATATCAACCCCCACAGCGCCAAGGATGCCCGCAGCATAGCTATTGGAGTTACGAGCAGCAGAAGAACCGTCAGGATACAGCGTGTAAGGTGTCGAATCATTATAAGCAGCGTCGGCGGACAAAAGCGCCCCAATAAATTCGTTCTCAGACGAATATTGGCTTGGCATTTGAACTAAGCGAGCACCCATCGACGCGCCTTCTGCGCGGTTTACCTCCGAAACCAAATTTCCTCCTCGATCAAATATGGCGCCATACATGTTCTCTGGCCCTGCGCTGAGCGTGAAAAACCTATTCCCATCTGCATCGACTTGCCAATCAATCCCATCTGGCAGGTTGCTTTGGTCGTCGGGGGTGACTCGAATGTTCAAGTGCCACGGATTACCAACTGGAACTGGAATCCCTGCGGCATAGGTGAAGTGAACCTCTGTCCGTTCACCTGTAGGATCAACGCCGTTAATGGGGTCATTCTGCACATAGACATAGAGGTTATGGTTATCCTCATATCCAATGAGATCGGTCTGTAGGTAACGCGCCTGTGCTGGCGAGGCGGTGACAGCCACTAGAGCGATAGCCGTTGCTGCGGTGGTGAAAATCGGCTTTTGCAAGACTCACCTCCCTATGAATTATTAGGAAGTTGCCATATGATATGGGCATTGCCAACAGTATTATTATGAAATTTCGTGTAAAAAGAGCCCCACCATTGCTGGCAGGACTCCCGTCCAAAATATGGACTTGTGTGTTCGGCAGCTTCGTCTTCGGGGGCGGCCAGGCGCTGGCCTTCAAGCCATTTGTTGAACTCGCGCTTATCAATGTAAACGCGGCCACCGATCTTGATCATGACGGCATCAAAACCATTGCGGTTTGCATGGTAAATCCACCATCGGATCGTACTCTCGGCTACAAATGACGCCTCCTCGGCTAACTGCTTCATGTCCGCAGGTCTGAATAATCGACCAAATTTCTCTCCATCTGGGTAAAGAAAAAACGCAGATTAGAAAAAGTCAGATGCGGGCAGCTTACCCGAATTGTCATCAAGGAACAATGAACTGGATGACCAATCGGTGATTGGCAGCAGGGCGACCACCGTGTCCGCGAACAGCAACCAGAAAGGGCTCAAAACGCCCATTCGGTATCTTCCATCACAATCGAGCCAAGATAACCTCCGCAAAAGCTATCTTGAATCACATTCTACGCCATTTGGGAATCCAGCTTGTCAACATGGCCTAGTGAAAACTTGTCGTTCTGACTGAAGCTTGATTTCATCCCAGATAGCCGCCACCCGTGTTTCGCAAAGCCTTTGAGCATGCGATCAAAAAGCAAAGAAATTGGCCATTATTGACATAAAATGCCAAAAATTCATCAATTTTATTTTCATATATTTCTTAAAAATAGGAATTATTGATTCATACAGCCTTTTAAAGAGTTTCGCTATGCGAACCAGATGACATTTTGGTTGACAAGAAATGTGGGCCACATCAAACGGTGCATGCAATTCGGCGCTACGGCTCTGGAGATGTCAGGTCGCTTCGGGCGTTCAAAGGGAGAACAAAATGAACAATTTTTCCAAAATAAGATTAGCTCTATTCTCAACCGTTTCGGGGGCGTTGGCCATCTCTCAGGCGCCGGCTTTTGCTCAGGCCCAAGAGAATGCTGAAGATGGCAATGATGACGGCGTGATCATAGTTACAGCGCAGCGCCGCTCTACCGCGCTTCAGGAAACACCGATTTCAATTTCGGCATACGGAGCCGAGGAGATTGAACGAGGTGGTCTTGTGGACATCGCAGGTATCGCGGCGCGGACACCTAGCTTTTCCATGGCACCATTTACTGTAACCGACCCACAGCTTCACATCCGCGGCGTTGGCTCTAGCCAAGATGGTGCTGGCGGCGATCCATCTATCGGTGTTTTCATGGATGACGTTGCGCTGGGTCGATCAACTGGGCAGTCTGTTGACCTGTTTGATGTTGAACGGATTGAGGTATTGCGTGGCCCTCAGGGCACCCTTTACGGAAAAAACGTTGCTGGCGGTGTTGTTAGCATAATTACGAAAAAGCCGGAATTTGAAAACAGCGGTTATGCAAAAATCACTCCGCTTGGCGACCATGATCGCGTTGAAGGTGAAGTGGCCCTAAATGTGGCGTTTTCGGATACGATTGCTTTGAGGGCAGCGGGAGCTGTTAAGAAGCGCGATGGCTATAACTTTAGCGCAACAACAAATAGAGATGTTGATACTCAGAAAACCATCTCTGGGCGGGTGAAATTACGTTACAACCCTTCTGATTACTTTGATGCCATTCTGACCGGTAATTATTCCCGCGACCGTGTGTACGGAGAAACGCGAAAACCTCTGCCAGCAGGCCGCTTTGCTCGAAGAGGGGGCATGGCTATTGACCCCAATCCACGCGTGAGGCAGCCCAATGTCGATGGCTTTTTGAATCGCGATATCTGGGGCTTGGCCCTGAATGCCGATTGGGCAACGGACTTTGCTACCATTACATCAGTGACCGCCTATCGCGTTGTTGATTTTAAATGGGAGCAGGATCTGGCCGGCTTGCCAACCCCGCCGTTCATTCTTCGGACAACCAATCTGGCTGACGAAAAATCAAAGCAATTTACACAAGAACTTAGAGTCAATGGTGAATCATTGGGAGATAGATTGCACTGGGTAGCCGGAGCTTATTTCTACGATGAAAAAATTGACCGTAAAGAAACATTCGTCCGGAGCTTTGCCGGAAGGCCTTCATCGCCGACTTTTGATCAAGACGCTTCGATCCAAAGCTATGCTCTGTTCGCTGATCTGACTTTCGACATTACGGATCAGCTATCCCTCGCTATTGGCGCGCGCCAGACTTGGGATAAGAAATCTCTGAATTTGGCTGTTATTGACAATCTAAATGGCACTAGCGGTTCTGTAGCTCCTGCGACGGAAACATATAATATTTCACCCAAAAAGTCGTGGAATGCGTTTACGCCCAAAGCAACATTATCGTTCAAAGCCAATGACAACCTGTTCTTCTATGTGACTGCTTCGCGTGGGTATAAAGCCGGTGGATTTGATAGTGCACCAGCATCGGCATTGGCAGCATCCGTTCCATATAATCCGGAGTTTCTGTGGAATTATGAAGTGGGCGCTCGTACCGAATGGTTTGATCGCAGGTTGAAACTCAATATTACGGGCTTCACCATGGATTATACCAATCTTCAAGTTTTACAATTGGTTGAGGTGGTACCTGGAGATCCTTCGACGCTCATTTTGGTGGTAGATAATGCTGCTGATGCGACGATTTCTGGTATTGAGGCAGATGGGAGCTTTGATGTAACCAGAAATTTCACGGTCGGTGGCTCTTTTTCATACTTAGACGCAAAATTTTCCAAGTTCACTACGTCCGCTGGCGCCAACTTGTCAGGCAATCGTCTCCGCAGAACTCCCAAAACATCATATACGATATTTGCAGATGTGAATATTCCACTAGCGAACGATAAAGGAAGATTAGGCGCGCGAGTGGATTATCAATATAAAGGCAAATTCTTCTTCGAGAATGCAAACGCTCCAATACATTTGGAAGGTGGTTACGGGCTTCTCAATGGCCGAGTCAGCTATACCGCTCCGAATGACAAATGGGAACTTTCGCTTTGGGGTAAGAATCTGGGCAACAAGATATATCGTGTTGCTGCTATTACCGTCGCAGATTCTGCCTTTTCTCGAATAGGGGCACCGAGAACTTGGGGCGCCACCCTAAGGGTTAACTTCGGCTCGAATTAAAGCTAGAAATCAAAGCACTGGATGGGCGGTTTTGCGCACATCTGGTGCTTTCGCCCTCGAAAAAACAGGTCACCAAATGCAATCTGAAGATCGACAATTTGTTACGTCACTTGCTAGGGGACTATCTCTGCTCCGCGCATTTTCCCCTCAACATAAAGAGCTCTCGAACGGTGGTTTTGCGAAACTGACAGGCTTGCCCAAGCCAACTATTTCACGATTAACTTACACGTTGGTGGAACTAGGATATCTTATATTCGACAGAGATACGAATATGTATTCGCCCGGCCCCACAGTTATGTCCTTGGGGTACGCTTTTTTGAATAACTTTAACATCTGGTCTGTCGCTAAGCCAATCATGAGAGAATTTGCGCGTCAGACCGAAACAACTGTTGCAGTTGCCAATTACAACGGCCACCGAATGACCCTTATCGAACGCGTACGGGGTGATGAATTATTTACGCTAAATAGAGATGTCGGATTCCAGTTTCCTGTAATGGCTACATCTGTGGGCTTGGCATATCTCGCCAGCCTGGAAGATGGTGAGGAAAGACGCGAGGTTTTTGAAAAAGCCCTATTGGATAATGAGGTTGTCGTAGAAAACCCTGAATCAACTCTACAAGCCGCGGTGAAATCATATCAGAAACTTGGTTTTGTTACGTCGCTTGGTTCATGGAACCGCAATGTCAACGCCGTCGCCGTTCCGCTTCAAATGTTCAATCCGGAGCCCAGATATATTTTCTTCGCCAGTGCACATTCGCGACTTCTGGATCCAGAAACGTTGAACAATGTTGTCGCCCCGAAACTGGTTCGGGCCGTGGAGCAAGTCAAATCCAAGCTATTCGATTCTTCAAATGCGATATCAGAAACTGACGTGAAATTGGTTCATTCAAAAGGATAAGAGAATGGCAGAATCAGGCCTTCCTGAGCATGACATTTTTGGTGCAGGACCCAAGACAATATATCTGTTGCACGGCGGATATGGTTCCAAGGACTATTGGGCTAATGAACGAGATATCCTGGTCGATGCCGGCTACCGGGTAATTGCATGGAATGCGCCTGGATATGGCAAGCAACCGCTGCCTGAGGAACCATATACGATAGAGTATATTGCCAAATGTTTTTGTGCGTTGGTGGAAGCGACATCCAACGGCCCATCTGCGATACTGGGGCATAGCATGGGGGCGATTATTGCACCTTGTGCGTTCCGAATGATGCCTTCAATTGCCGATGTCATAATATTGTCTGCTTCTGTCGGATCATTTGATCAAATGACAGACGAATTTCAAGCCGAATTCTTGCGGAGCCGTGTTGATCCACTACCCGACACCGGGCAAGCTGGAGAGCTGGCAATTTCCGTCGTTCGCGCCATGATGCGAAAAGGCGTTTTTACCGAACCGATGCAGCATGTCGTGCATCACGTATCACAAACACCTGCCAAGACGTTCAAGTCTGCGATCCGCGCTATCGCAACGTATCGAGGCGGATATGGCGCCCTGGAGGCCATTACGGTTCCAACTTTGTGCATAGCTGGCGAGTTGGATGACACTGGCCTGCCTTCAGAAATGAAAAAAATGTCTGATGCGATTCCAAATTCGCAATTCGTGTGTGTTGAGGGCGTCGGCCACTATGGTTGGGCAGAGTCTCCAGCCGAGTATAACAAGCATTTACTCCAATTTTTAGCGGATAATTTTTAACAGTAGGAATACGTAATGTTGAAGATAGAAAATGAGTATAAACTCACAATATCTCCGGAAAATGATAGTCCATTCCTATCTGGTATATTTCAACCGAACAACAAGGAATATCTTGCCAATACAGACAGCTTGCAGGTTATCGGTGAGATACCGTCCGACTTAAACGGAGTTTTTGTTCGCAACACTCACAATCAAGTTCATGAACCGATAGGGCCTTACCATCCCTTCGACGGAGATGGCATGCTCCATACTGCTCTTTTTAGGAACGGAAAAATGGAGTACCGAAACCGGTTCATCCATACGACCGGATTTCTTGCCGAGCAGGCAGCTCAAAAATCCCTTTGGCCAGGACTACTATCGCCTCATTTGGCTTCGCGACGCGGCTGGGGTGCGATTGGCGCAATGAAAGACAACGCTGGCACGGATGTCATTTGTCATGCTGGAAAAATTTTAGCCGTCATGTCTCAAGGTAGCGAACCTTGGCGAATGGATGTTGCCAGCTTGGAAAATTTGGGCGCTGATTCCAGCTGGGCAACACTTGTCAAAGAAGGAATAGCGGGCGAATTCAAAGTTGACACCCGCACCGGACATATGATGTTTCAAAACTATCCAGAGAGACCGCCATATATGAACTATGGCGTTATTGATAAAGACAATAAACTTATCCATTATGAGCCTATAGATCTTCCAGGCGCCCGGTGGCCGCATGATCTGGGCATGACAGAAAACTATAGTATTCTTCATGACTTGCCATATTTCTTTGACCCCGAACTGTTAAAGAAAGGCGAGCGAAAATTGGAATTCCACGATGATATCCCCGCCAGGTTCGGGGTCATTCCCCGTTTTGGGAAATCGGAAGATATAAAGTGGTTTGAGGCAACACCATGTTTCATTCTTCATCTCGCCAATTGTTACGAGGATGGTGACGACGTTATCATGGATGGATGTATATCTGTGGACCCTTCTATGCCCGCCGTCGGAGAAACAGATGACATTCATGCAAAAATTCTACGGCATCTCGATAAGCACAACACAAAAACCCGTCTGCACAGGTGGCGGTTTAATCTCAAGACAGGGGAAACGACGGAGACACTTCTGGACAATGAAGTCGTGGAATTCCCAGTTTGTCGCAATAGCTACAAGGGATATCCGTATAGATATGTCTATGCCAGCCTGTTCAAAAAGGGTGATTGGCTCATGGATGGATTCAAAAAATTTGATTTAGAAACGAACACCCAAAATAGGTACATCTACGGTCCTGATAGATTTGGGGGCGAGGTACATTTCGCAAAGCGCGATGATTCTCAATCTGAAGACGATGGCTATATAATTACAATTGTTCAGGACATGGCCAAAGACAGGTCCGAAGTCGTAATTTTTGACGCACAAGATATTGAAGCTGGCCCCATAGCGCAGATCATCCTGCCCGAAAGAATTTCAACCGGTACGCACGCCTGCTGGGTAGAGCAGGATCGTATGGATGGAGAGGTCGCGGGATTCATCTAACGCTTTTCACACTCTCAATAAATATAAAGGATCCGAATTTGGCGCGTTTCAAGAATAAAACGGTAATCATTAGCGGCGGAGCCAGCGGATTTGGTGAAGCCATGGTCCATAGGTTTATCGAGGAGAAAGCCAATGTCCTCCTCGCCGATAAAAATACTGAGCTAGGGCAAAAGGTCGCCGACAAATATCCGGGGCAATGTTTGTTTGTGCAGTGCGATCATTGCAATGATGATGATGTTCAAGCTGTCGTCAACAAGGCGTTGGAGGCATGGGGAGGAATTGACATTCTGATCAATAATGCTGGAATTGGTTGGACCGGTGATTTTATTTCCTCGACGGATGGCGATTGGGACCGTTTGCTTAGTGTCAATTTGGACGGCTATCGCCGCATGACACAAGCCGTTTACCCATCCCTCGAAGCAAGTGCTGCCAAAAACGAACAAGAAGGTGCTGTTCTTATATTTGTGTCGTCAGGTTTGGGCCTCTACGGGGTCGCAAACTCGGCCCCCTATACAGTCTCTAAGCATGGAGTCATTGGGCTTATGAGAGCCTTGGCAGCTGAGTTTGGTCCAAAGAATATTCGCGTGAATGCTGTTTGCCCTGGGATAGCCGACACTCCACTTGGTCGTGCAACTGAAGCGTGGGGAGACCCTGATGATATATTGGAAAAACTAAGAATGATGACTCCGCTTCGGCGATTGGCCGAACCTGTCGACATCGCCAATGCCGCCATGTTCCTGGCAAGCGATGCGGGTAAAAGTGTGCATGGTGTGGCTCTCCGCGTGGACGGCGGAGCGCATACATGAGGGGTCTTTTTCAATGAGCGTCAAAGTAAAGTCACCGCAGGATTTTCCAACACTGGATGTTTTTCTTAAAAAACAGAAGCATCAAATGCTGATTGGCGGAGAATGGATTGGAGCGAAATCTGGGGAGTTTATTGATGCCGTTAATCCTTCCACTGGGGAGCGATTGGGGTATATCTGTGCGGGCAATAATCTCGATATAGATCTTGCCGTAAAAGCGGCTCGCGAAGCTTTTGACGCCGGCCCTTGGTCAGAGTCTATGCCTTTCGACCGGATGCATTTGCTTTGGCGAATTGCAGACGTTGTGAAAAAACACTCCGAAGAGCTCGCTTTTTTGGAAACGCTAAATCAAGGTAAGCCATTTTCGCATGCCAAGTCAGAACTGACCGGTTTAGAGGCACAATTTCGGTTCTACGCGGGCGTTGCAACAAGTATTCATGGTGATACGTTTCAGCAATGTTTGAATCGGCACAATCCGGTTGGTCGCAGCGTTATGGCACGCACCGAGAAAGAGCCTATCGGTGTTGTCGGTGCAATTGTTCCCTGGAATGCTCCGCTGATATTGCTGGCATTCAAATTGGCGCCAGCTTTGGCAGCGGGATGTACGATTGTCATCAAACCGGCTGAACAAGCCTCTTTGAGTATATTGAGATTTGGTGAGTTACTGGAAGAGGCCGGAGTGCCGCCGGGCGTTGTCAACATTGTAACAGGGCTTGGGCCTGAAGCCGGTGCGGCATTGGCACAACATAAGGATGTCGACAAAATCAGTTTTACAGGGTCCACGCTTACCGGAAAGAAAATTATAGATTACTCACAGGGCAATCTAAAAAAAGTTTCGTTGGAATTGGGAGGAAAATCCCCAGTTGTCGTTTTTGAAGACGCTCCGCTAGACAACGTCATCAACGGCGTTGTTCGAGCGATCACATATAATAGCGGGCAGATTTGCATAGCAGGCTCGCGACTCTATGCACAGAGATCAATTTTTGAAGAACTCATTGCCGGTGTGGTCGAAAAGTTCAAAGCCATGCATGTTGGCGATAGCTTGGATCCCAAAACGAATATTGGGCCTCTAATTAACAAGATACAGGCAGATAAGGTCAAAAACTATATCGATGGTGCCGTTGAAAATGGCGCCGAACTTAGAGTTGGTGGCCGGCAATTAGGTGACAATCAGTGTTTTGTTGAGCCAACTTTACTTGTGGTTCCAGATAATAACCTTGCTTGTGTGCAGGAGGAAATTTTCGGCCCGGTCCTGACTTGCCTCCCCTTTGATACAATGGATGAGGCCGTACATTTGGCAAATGACACTGTGTATGGATTAGGGGCAAGCGTATGGACGGAAAATATTAGCCTCGCAAACGTCGTTTCCAAAAAAATTCGTGCCGGTGTTGTCTGGATTAATGGGCATAACCTTTTCGATCCAGCGTTCCCGATGGGGGGCTACAAAGCGTCTGGATGGTCACGAGACTCTGGAATTCAAGCGGTCGAGAATTTCTTGGAAACAAAGAGTATTATTTCCCTATTGTAAGAGACTAAGGGAAAAAATACGAGAAAGCCAAGGAAAAACTATGGCCGATGCAGAAAATACTCTACCAGAAAACCTAGTACTCATTGGGGGAATAAATAACACCACATCGCTCTGGGATGGGTTTATCAGTTTCTTGCCGGATCAGGTAAATGTAATTCCCGTCGATTGCCCAGCCTATCGCGATATCGACCAAATTGCCAATCACCTCCTATCTCATTTACCAGGAAAGTTCTCTTTGTGCGGCTTTTCGTTCGGCGGTTATGTTGCGCTGGCTATGTGTGAAATAGCGCCGGAAAGAATTGGCGGCGTAACACTTGTTAACTCCTCCGTCTGGGCCGACACCCCCGCGCAAATTGAAGCGCGGCACGCTGCTATCAAGAATGCCAGGACGGTGGGCTACGAAACCTACGTAAACCTTCAGTCAGACAAGGTGTTTCATCCCGATTTTCTCGATAACCCTTCTGTTATTCTTGCCAGATCGCAGATGATTAAAGATTATGGAATAAATCGCTTCGTCGCCCATCTTGAGGCGTGCACGCGGCGTCCAGATCGACTAGCAATTCTCCAAAAGTTAGAAGTTGGCATAAGTATAATCGCTGCGCAGGGGGATCGCATCATTCCTCCCTCAACACAAAACGAGTTTGCCTCTCTTATTCCGCATGCCAAATACAGCGTTATCGAGGGTGCCGGGCATATGATGCCTCTGGAAAAACCAGAAGCTCTGGCGAAAGACTTCCTGCGATTAATCACCGAGCATCAAAGAGAGACCGATGGACATAGCTAAACCAAACCAGGCACCGGCATCCGGGCATATCGAAATCAGCAGCCCGGGCGGCTATTCATGGTATGTCGTCTTCATATTGATGTTATGTTACGCGCTGTCATTTGTTGACCGTCAGATCATCAATTTGTTGGTCGAGCCCATCAAGGCTGATCTGGATATTTCTGATACGCAATTCAGCCTGTTGCAGGGCTTCGCCTTTGTTGTTTTCTACACAGCGATGGGTTTATATATTGCGCGCCTGACAGATCGCCATAATCGGCGCAATATTATATTTTACGGTGTCGTGCTGTGGAGTTTTATGACAATGCTCTGCGGCTTTACCCGCAATTTCTTTCAACTGTTTCTCGCACGTATCGGTGTTGGTGTTGGCGAAGCGACCTTATCGCCAGCTGCTTATTCAATCATAAGCGACTATTTCCCCAAACCTTTGCTGGGCCGCGCCATGAGCGTATATACTATGGGCGTTTTTCTAGGTAGCGGGTTGGCATTTGTTATCGGCGGTTTTCTAATCAAGATTATCCCGGCGAATGTCGATTTACTATTTCTGGGATCATTCAAAGCTTGGCAATTCGTCTTCGTGCTGGTTGGGCTTCCAGGATTGCTTCTAGCGCTGTTTGTGCTGACTATTCGAGAACCCGTCCGAGGAGGACTTGGTGGAGATAATAAACACGATCCAACCTCTGTCCCGCAAGTCTCTGACAAGGCTTTTGTCTATTTTTGGGAGAATAGGCGCTTCTACCTACCTCATGCCGTCGGATTTTCTTGTTTAACGCTTGTCGGTACAGCATTTCATGCGTGGTCACCCGCCTTCTATATGCGTGTCTTTGACCTCGAAGCGAGTAGTGTCGGATTGATCTATGGTTCCATAACAATATGTTTTGCAATTGTCGGCGTATTGGTTGGCGGTTGGCTTGGTGATGTCTTTGTCCGCAGAAACATACGCGCTGCTTTTCTGCGTGTTCCTCTATGGGGCGCGGCTTTCCTTACTGTTCCAGCTACAATGGCGACGCTTATGCCGTCATCATCCCTGTCTTACGTTGCGATGGCCGTGTTTCAGTTTTTCGCAAGCTTTCATGCCGGGCTTGCAGTTGCTTCGCTACACACAGTTACCCCGGCGCAGTTTCGGGCCCAAGCGACCGCCCTTTACCTGTTGTCGATCAACTTTATCGGACTGGGCTTTGGGCCTCTGGTCGTCGCGTTGATTACGGACAATGTCTTTGGTGATGAGGAGGCTGTCGGAAAATCTCTGGCTATCGTCGGGTTTTTATCTTGTGTTTGCGCAATTATCTTTCTGAAGTTCGCGATTCGAAAATACGAAGACTTACGCGCAAAAATGGAAGTCGTTCTCAACTAATGCAGATTTTAAGCTGGTGCTTGCATACAATATTATCTGAGGGTTCTCGGCAATTGTAGGCGATGACATAGGTGACATAAGCGCAACACTCGTAGTGAGAAAGAGGCGGTTGCCGCGCATTTTGACCCGGACGCTGCGTGACTAGCTGTTCGATTGAGTGGCTTACCGTAGTACGCCCGCTTTACCTCGATAGCAGACACTAGGCTTTTTTTCACTTAGTTTGAAGCATATCCAGAGTTTCTGAGATAGTTGGCGCATTCATGTGGTGAGAAGGCGTCGAGCAGTTTTCCGATGCGCTGCCATGTTGTTTC
>WURV02147390.1:0-18101 GCA_011762755.2 Epimenia babai | reverse complement strand
GACTTCTGCCTGCGCGACAATATCGACTGCGGGGAGCATGCTCAGTGCATCAACGTCAAACAGAGTTACGTCTGCCGATGCTCGGAAGGATTCGTTCTGCGAAACGATCGATGCGAAGGTCTGTCTCGGAATCGCGCTCGATTTCTGTTTAAACCATTCCTTCGTTACATATCCAATATTATCTACGCACCGCTATGTCTATCGTGACATCATATCAACATCATTATGACCCATCGTTACAGACATAATTACATATCAATTACCGTAGAGCCATGAACCATTACCTACCTGTCATGACATAAGCGGTGCTGCATACCCGTAATTGCATACCTATAATTACATATCTATGATTGCATACCCCCAATAGCATACCTATAATTGCATACCCATAATTGCATACCTATCATTGCACACCTATAATTACATACCTATAATTACATACCTATAATTACATACCTATAATTACATACCCATCAATCATTATGTACATATAATGACACACCAACTATAACATACACATACCCATACCCAGCATCCATTACATATTCATAATTACAGAGCCACAATTACATACCTCTCATCACATAGTCACTGTTGCATACCTATGATTACATACCGAACGATATGTACTGGGTGCTAAATAGCTATCATTACCAACAACATCAAAAACTTTTTTTGTAACATTTTCACCTAAACTTCCTACCGACGTTACCTGCCACTATTTCTTTCTTAAAGCCCATACGTGATCAGTGTAAATTTTGTGTGTCTCAAGATGTCAACGAATGCGCCACTCGCCTACACAACTGCGATCGGTATGCTAAATGCATCAATACGATTGGCTCGTTCTCGTGCGAATGTATCCCAGGCTACATTGGTAATGGCCGTGAATGCAACGGTAAGTAAGTTTTTTTCTCGGAATTCACATCGGTTTTATCAAGTTAATTTTCATCAAGGAATGTTTGTTGTGTCGGTTTTATCAAGTTAATTATCATCAAGGAATTTTTTTTGTGTCGGTTTTATCAAGTTAATTATTATCAAGGAATGTTTGTTATGTTAGTTTCTTTTACTTAATTATTATCCAGAAATTCAGTTTCATTAACTTTATCATTGTTCAGAATTGTGTGTGTCAGTTTCATTGACTTTATTGTTACCCAGAAATGCTTGTGTTTTCTTGACTTAGTAATTTTCCGAAAATGCTTGTGTCAGTCTTTTTAAGTTAATCCTTACCCAGAAAGACTTAATGCAGTCTCATTTAGTTATTTTACTATTATTATAACCTTGTTAATTCCCACCTAAGATGTGTCACTCTTAATAACTGGGAATGAGGAATCACATCAAACACTCATCAGCGACGTCTACCAAAGGCAAGCTGCAGATATTAACCGCGCCCGCGTGCACGTTGCAGATGTATGTAATCGCCACACGTGCTCTCCCCAACAAACGTGCGTGATGCAAGACGGCCAGATCGCCTGCGTGTGCCAGTGCCGCGGTGCGCGGTGCGAGGAACCCGGGACGTGGTGCGGTACCGACGGCCAGGTCTATCGCTCGTACGCCCTCCTGTATCAGGCCAGCTGTCTACTCGACAAACAGATCTCGACCAACTACCCCGGAACGTGCAAGGGTTCGTGTTAACATCCATGTAAAAGTTACGTTTTTCACCCAGAAGATTGGCAGACAGGGTTCCTAGCATTTTCTTCGTCTGCTCAGACATCGAACTTTTTATCGCGTCGATTTTGATTTTTACGTAGGTCCACTCAACAGGTTTTTCTACACTTTTCTGCGCTATTTTTTTCTGCTTAATTACCTAATATTATTATAGTACCAGGAAAAATTTTGGGTAGCTTTTGATCAAAACCGATTTAGGCTATATAAACGGGCTGTATTGGGCATCAGCCTTTGGATGGTGTTTGTGAACTGACAGGAATTCGTTCTTGATGTTTTACTTGTCAAATGCGTTATCATTCTTAGCTCAATGTTCACACTTATATGGAAGCATAAGTTTCCATGAGTGAAAATATGTATACACTTCAGTGTAAATAATAAGAATATTATACAGTATGGAAACGATTGTCTTTTGTATGGTGTGCATATCCTTTTTATCTGGTAGAGCAAGTAGAGTTTTTACCAAGTTACGTGGAAGGTGTTTGACATCTAGGCTTATAACTACAATGTCATTAGAAATATTTCTTTTATTCCTACCTCTTTATGTCACGGTTTTGTAATCTCAATATGAATGTAGTTCACATTAGCAATGGTTTTGAGGGCTCTATATGGATTATAATATATATATATATATATATATATATATATTATGAGGTATGTATATTATATGTGTATGTATGTATGTATAGGTTGAACCCTGGTTGGCTATGTGGGCCATTGTTGGCCCTACACAGCCTGACCTAAATGATAACCATGTCGAGTAAAGAACGTATGGGTTGGTGATAGCTCAATGTTTGTCCATTTTTAAGGTGAAGCTGATATATCTGAATTGCTCAGTAATGTATATAGAGTAATTCTGCGGTTGGATCATTAGAATTCAAGCTATACAAGATTAGGTCGATTCCCGCTGCGATCAGCGTACAATATGCCTTAATTAATTTTTTTTGCCTTTTTTCACGGGCAAAAGTATCAGTGGCCTTTGTTGGCTGCTTATGTCCCGCACTTTTGAAGGTTTCTAGGTTTCCACATAATGTTCAGATTGTCGAGATGTGATATCGTGATCAAATATGATCAAATTATTCATTTAGACGAAACTTTTTATGAATTACTCACCCTTGTCTACTTCTACCGTGATGTACTTTTATTATGATGTCGCGATTCTGATATGATTTGGATCCTATCACAGACAGTTGCGATGCCATCGCGTGCCCCGATGGAAAGGTCTGCGTTGACGACGGCAACAGCCAACCGCAATGCGTGTGTCCTGAGTGTACCGATGAAGATAAAACTTCAGGTACTCGCTCGTGTACACGAGAATGTAGTACGGAAATTTGGTACAGATATCTGGTGGGGATATTGGTACGAGAAATTGGTACTATGATTTTGGTACTGGAATTTGGTATGATCAGGTATTAGGATTGAAAACTGGAATTTGGCTTGGAAATTTGGGTGCTAGAACTGGGTACTGGAATCGTACAGTAATTTGGTACTGGAGTTTGGCATTGGAATTGCATACTAAATTTTGGTTGCAGTATTTAGGACAGAAATTGAATACTAGAATCGGGTATTGGGATCAGATGATGAAACCCGGTATTGGAATTTAGTGGGCACTACAATTCAGTAAGCAGGAGATGGGTGGCCATGATTTAACGAGCATGTTTAACCGTAAATGTCATCTATCGATGCGAGGTCTAATGAATCACCCAGGTGTGATAACTTATACGAAAACGCGCATTTTACACCGTATGTAACAATGTGGCGAGCTGTATGTGATGTGTGCAATGTGGGGACGTGCGCAGGGGCCGTGTGCAGCGAGGTGGGTGACACGTACGAGGATATGTGTCAATACAAGAAACTCCAGTGTCAGTTCGAGAGGGTCGACGCGATCGTTCAACCAGGACGATGCCCGGAGAAACAAGGTAACGAGAAAAAAAGGGAAAGGCGAGGTTTTAGTGCTTCTTTATTAATGGTAGTGGATATGGTAGTCGTACTTACAATACTGGAAAACATAGCAGAGGTAACACCATAGAGACTTTGAGACACCTTGAGAAATTAGTTTATTTAGTTTTATTTAGTCTCAAAAGTGTTACCTATCCTTTTTCCCCATATTTTAAAGACTAATACGGCTATAACTTTCCCTTCTCACAATCTTGTCGAAGTATGCTAACAACAGTGGAATGCTGAATTAAACAGCGGAGGGCCGAATTGAGGGAACATTCCAACATTTTTAAGAAGCATTTTTGTTTCCTTCACAATACTCTATATATACAGCGAATGGTTTTTTTGAGATCGATTGTATTATTTCACTTAATTTTAGTTGACAGTTTTGTAAGGAAATGAAAATGAAATTTTGGTAATACGAAATACGTTGATTCTTGTTTGGACTTTGAGCCCTTTAGCGGGGGCAAATGGTCCTTTATTATTAACACGATGGATCATCTGTCATTCTCTGTGGGCATGACCCGCGACATGTTATATCGTTACATAAAAAGCTGTCATGTAAATATTACGTCATTGCTATAACCGATCAATTTTGTTGAATCCTTTTAGCTTTCTTTATCCTTTTTCTCAATATCATATCGATGGTATTAGGTGGGTTAACTGGCCTTAGTCTATGCAGATAAATAAAAGGACAAATAGAAGCACCTTTGGAGATTAACGAGAATTTATTGAAACACAAGTCGTGGTTCACACCTAATGTAACCTTCTTCGTGCATGCAAAGGCTCGTATCAATATTTTTCCTCGGTTCATAAGATGTGCACTAGACAGCTGCTCAAATAACAACGCCCTGATAGAAAAAATGTTATTTCAATATTGACTGGCCATTGTACGCTGAATGGTCACCTACAGATAATGGGTTTATCCCTATCAGGTACATGTCCCAAGTGTTTACTTGATAAAGAAACTGCTCTCCGTCACATTGGAGAATGTCCAGCATACAGCAGAATAAGACAATCTACCTTTAAGAGTCCAGTTATCACAGAGAGAGATATGGGTGACATCCCCTTTCTGCGTAAGACAGGCCGCTTGGCTGAATTTGATATGTCAGTTAGTTGATATGTAACACAAGGTGTCTACCATGGAATCTGGGCTAGCCTTGTAAAGGGCCTTCTACGGCCTACACAACAATCTCTAAGCAGCCCATAAATAAATAGATAAATAAAAGATGCTACCGTCGTACTTGGTTATTTTATCCGTAATATATTTCGATTGTTTTTTTGGTGTTACGGTTAAACGACGGATGTTGCGGATATTGTTTGCGTGTTACAGACTGCCGCGTGTCCGAGTGGTCAGACTGGTCACCCTGCAGCGTATCGTGCGGCGAAGGACACAAGACTCGCTCGAGGACCGTGGTCAGACCGCGCGTTGGCGCCGGCAAGGCGTGCCCGAGTTTGGAGGGTCGCACGAGGTGCTTCGAAGATCCATGCCCAGACAGTGAGTGGTGGCTGCATTGTTGTTAAATCTGTGTGAATACATTCATTAGTTGAGGCTAGATAATTGGACGTGGAAACCTAAAGATCATAGTTTCATAGTTTATTACCTGCTATAGTCAGTAAACGACCGTAGCTTTCTTTTCGAGCTAAAAGCGCCGTAAACTTTATCTCCCCATGAGCGTCTGCATAGCCCTTCTAGTGCGGTAAGGGCTTTGTCCCCCCAATGCTGCTCCGTTTCTGATGCTCCCTTGATACTCTATGGCGCTTACCTCTCCGCTCAACTTACTGTCAATAAACATCATCTTTTAGTGATCTGGATTGTGCGATAAGAAGCCCCCTCAAATAAACAACCTTCAAAGGCTACCCAGACTCCCTCGTCTGACGGGGTGTGAGGTGTTTTGCCTTAAAAACTATTTTTTGAAGCTAATAGCTTCAGGGTCTTCTCCATTCAAGTCCTACAATTTAATCACTGCGCGCAGTTAACTGCCTGCAGAGTGGCGAGGTGGTTAAACATACGGTCTTACTTACGAGAGGTGGTGATTTCGAATTCATACAAACTTTCATACAAATCCTTTCACTATATATGTCATCGGCAAGATTTTACTGTTTGATTATAGAAAGAGATGAATATTGAACTGGTTTGTTATAAATTTTCTGAGGGTATGACGAGGCAATACGTATGCTACCATCAATAAAGTGGCGATAAAACCGTTTTCCCCGCGGGGTATACAGCAATAAAATATGATGAAATATGATAAAATATGATGAAATATGATAAATTATAATAAAATATGATGAAATATGATAAAATATAATAAAAAAAGATAAAATAAGATAAAATATGATAAAATATGATAAAAGATCATGAAATATGATAAAATATAATAAAAAAAGATAAAAGATCATGAAATATGATAAAATATAATAAAATATTACCATAAGTGGATTCATTTGATGTGCTCTAGACAATGTTATATTATTAAAAACTGGCTGACACGCGGCATGTCCCGACGTGTCTCAGGCATATGTTCACGTGCGCGGTGCGGCATCATGTACTCGGTGTGCATCGAGGTACGCGGCCAGGCCGTGTGTGTCTGTCGGGGATGTTCGGGCCAGGGTGAGGATACGGTCTGCGCGAAGATCGGCGACTCACCTCAGGCGACGTTCCTCAATCCATGCAAAGTTGAACGACAGGCGTGTCGCCGCGACCAGCCGTATGTGATACTCCACCCCGGGAAGTGTGCAGGTAGTCTATATTATACATACATATATATATATATATATATATATACATTCACTCTATAATGATGACAGCACGTTGTGTGTTTGAAATGTTTGGATGTTATTGTAATTTTGTACATATTCGAGGAGCGAGGTAAGATACGTTAGTTGGTGGGGTGCTGGTGCATGAAGCAAAAAAATGAAGATAGCAGTCCCACAATATGGAATAATGCAGTGTGACAAAGAAAAACACGATGCCACACAATATAACACTCTGCAGATAGTACAAGATAGCACAGTGCAATATAGTGAAAGACAATATAGCACGGTACAATGCAGTATAACACAATATAACACAGTATAACATAGTACTACACAGAATAACACAGTACAAGAGAGTACAACACAATATAACAGAGTACAACATAGTCAAACACAGCATAACACAGTGGAACAGAATAAAACATGTCAGAATGCAGTAAAACACAGGATAACACAGTACAGCAAAATACAACACAGTATAATACAGTACAACATACTCAAACACAGCATAATACAGTGGAACAGAATAAAACATGTCAGAATGCAGTACAACACAGGATAACACAGTACAGCAAAATACAACACAGTATAATACATTACAAAATAGTAAAACGGAGTATAACATGGTGGAACACAATATAACACGTCAGAATGCAGTATGACATCGGATGAACACCGACACAACACGGCGTTTATTGCGTGTTTTTCAGATGAAGAGCCAAGTATCCCGGCGAACTGCACGATGATCAGTCACGAAGGTCGAGTGAAGAACAAAGATGGCTGCGTTTCCGTGGAGTCATTCCGCGTGAATCGCTGTACAGGTGGCTGCGGGCGGCGCGAAGGTCATTGCTGCCAACCGCGCGATTTCTCGTTCGTAATGCAACAACTCAGGTGTCCCGACGGGGATCTCATTAACACACAGGTAAGTAGTGTCATTTTACTGCGTGAACGAAACTGATCAATGCCTCCACACTTGAATCATGTAGTAATCTTATGAATGTCTTTCTTATTCGCGAAAGAAATGCTCAAAAATACGTGTCTTTTATCATGAAATAACACCACAGATGTTTCACTTGGTCCAATTATGCCCTATCCTAAAATACGTGTCTTTTATCATGAAATAAGACCACAGATGTTTCACTTGGTCCAATTGTCCCCTATCCTAAAATACGTGTCTTTTATCATGAAATAACATCACAGATGTTTCACTTGGTCCAATTGTCCCCTATCCTAAAATACGTGTCTTTTATCTTGAAATAACACCACATATGTTTCACTTGGTCTAATTGTGCCCCATTCTAAAATACGTGTCTTTTATCATAAAGTAACAACACGGATGTTTAATTTTGTAGGTACCTCAGATCCAGGACTGCACGTGTCTCACTGAAGAAACCAAGAACGGAGTGCGGGTTGTGAACGGGATCGACGTCAACTCGTTCCATTTCCTCTATGGCTCCAGTGGTAGCCCACAAACAGCCCAACCACCCACCCACTCATCATCTCTACACCTGGGCCCATATTTTAGTAATATCTCACAAGCTACAATTAATCATAGCTGACGTTTGAAGGTACTAAACAAACGGAACTTGACAAATTTGTTCATCAGACCTCACTACTTTAAACCACGTATCTTATTCTCCTCAAGGACTTGACAAAAGATACCTTTCACTGCTAGAACCTGCTGTTCTCCAAAACCCCTTACCTCAACTATTTATAATAACATAGAGGTGAGGAAATAACAATGGAGGCACCTTTAAACATCCTTTATTACTTATAACCAATTCTGAAATATCCATGAGACATTGAATGCTTTTAAAATTTTACTTGTGGTTCCAAGTGTATTCAACAGAACTATTATATATATTGAACACATACATTCATAAAAAACTGTCAGCCATGTATGCATATACGAAAGCCATTGTGTATATTAACCATATATATCCAAGAAAACCAATATGTATATTAACCATATATCCAAGAACACAATATGGATATTAACCATATATATATATATATATATCCAAGAAAGTCATTATGTATATCCACCGTATATATTCAAGAAAACTATTTGTGTATTACCGTATATATTTATGAAATTCATCGTGTATTAACTATAGGTACTTCGAAATTATGTGTATATATAATAGTTGAAACTTATCTATTATTATGCAAAACCTAATGAAAATTATATGGAAATAGGTCAGTACTCAGTTATGTAAATGAGATATACGTGTATTTGCCATGTCTGCATTATGCATAATTTCCAAGTTAATTGATTCGTTTATTTGTAAATAGGTCAGTACTCATTTATGTAAATTGTTATGTGTAACAATTAGCATAAATACACCGTAATGTTTCTAATATCAATTAACATAATGAAACTATTCTTTACTTCCTTCCAACTTCTATAACGATTGCGAGGAACAAGTTCCTATAATTACATGGAGGAGCGTTGATATCCACCTGTGTGGGTGTACTAAACTAAATAACTGTATCTCACGCAGTTAGCGCGCTATCCAGAACAGAGAATATAATAAATAAATGATTATATTACTTTACAGTATTTGTTTTTTTGCTGCACAACGTTGTATGGTTTTATGGATTTCTCGATTTTCATGATGTTGTCGTTGTTATTTTGGAATCTGTTGATTATTTCGTATTTTCAACGATCGCCCATCATCTCCTAACTAGCGAACATTTTTTGTACGTACAGGAGTGAAATACCCCACGAAGCATCCCGATATATCCCCATATTTTATAGCTGGCATTTCAATATATTTTCGTTAGTTTTGCATTGCGCTGCTTTTTTGGAAAAATAACAAGCGTAGCATCCGAAAGGGTAATCAAAGATGTTGATGATTAACGGGAGAGAAATATACAGAGAAAAATAAAGAGAGAAAAATATACAAAGGAAAATAATGGGAGGGAAATATACAGAGAAAAAAAATTAAGAGGACTATACAGAGAAAAAATGGGAGAAAAATATACAGAAAAAATGACGAGGACATGGCACAGTGCATTTCTCTCCAGCTATTCAAAGAACCACATTGGCTACCCCCTTTAATATCACGAGAGGGAAATCTTACTGCTGGTAGAGAAGTTGTCTTCTAGGTAAGCTGAGCATGGTTTTTTAATTACATCACCGGGATCAGCAAGCTCATTGACATATGTACGCCGTATTATTAGGCGTATTGTAAGGCGATTTAACCTGTATCTGGTGACGCGCCAGTTTAATTGGGGCATGAAATGACAGGTCGAGAACCATCTGAATAAGTGAATGAGACACCGACGCGACATTGAGATATTCGGAGTACAAATGATTTTATAGTTCCTATGTCGATCTTCGAGATGTGGGTGTCCATGTTGGTCATGTGTAAATATTAAACAAAAGAAAAATACTAAGATACAAGAAAATACTTAAATAAAGGTACGTAGGTTATTTGCAACCTTTGAAGTCAAATACGAAATGAATGTGACACGAGGTGATTAAACCTAATGAATTATACTTCTATAGGAAAGTTTGTGTTAATCATAACCTTGGCGAGTCAATATGGTGTTACCTTCACTTTTCGTAGTATAAAATATGGCTAACACGGCAATCTACATATCTTCGAGTGTCACGGGGTGTGTTTATCCTAATATTGTGAACACAAGCTTTCGTGCCGTGTATCCGCTGGGTCAATCTGGGAGATGGGACGATTGCGGTTCCAATTGATATTTCCTGTTGATAAACGAAACAAAAATGTCATACGAGTAAATTGTCAGAACTTGGCATCGTCGACTACGACGTGCGTCTAGCATGGAATCCACAGGCATCTCCTTAGGAAACAGTGATTCGAGCAAATCCTGTAGCAATTGGGCGTGCAAAACACGTGTCTGCCATCTGCAGACCGTACCATCACCATGAAATCATCGATACCCTCGAAGGGGGCAGCTGTTGTCATGACGACGCAAATGCTTAGAAGCAAAATGACAGCAAGTTTCATCTTTGATCAATCTGAACAAAAAAGCAAACGGTTAGCCAATGATCTGTCTACATATAACGAGCCGTGCGCTCAGCGGTACAGCCGCCAATGCTGCCGGCACACATTTACGTTAGAAAAGTTGTGTCAATTTATTCTATAATAAATTTATAATAAATTATAATTTTATAATAAATAAATATATACAAATTTATGTTCATCGACTCTAACTACACTTTCGAGCAGAATGGTTGTCACAGAAATTGATTTTATCGATAGCGTATTTCACACCCCGTCCCCCTCTACCGTATTCCTGATTCAACCACTTTGAATATAAAAGGTGAGATATATAAAAGTACAACCTTTAGAGACTGCATGTTGTCAACCATCAGGGATCTCAGATGCGGGTTACAATGAATATTCATGATAGCTATTCGACTCAAATACAATACCTCCGACCCACGCATATCATCTCACAAACATCGAGCATTTACCGATTATAAGATGGTTCTACTCCAGAAATCGGAAATAAAAAACTAAGGATCATCACAAAAATTCTGCCGACAGGCGGTTTTGAATTCGCGACCTGGCGAGTCTAGGGGTCCGAGTACTTGCATATTTAACTCCCTTTTTATTGAGGATGCCCTTCAGTCTAGCAAGTGTATTCGAATTTTTAGCGAATCAATATGATATTATAACTGATTTAAGCGTCGTAGCCTTAATAAAAGCTAAGCAAAAAGCATTTGTAACGTCGTATAACTTCCTGAAGAATACAAGGGAGTGCTACCCGTCATTTTTTTTTTAATTTCGAGCTCCTGACAAAAGGTGTTGTGCTTCTTCCCCCATGTTTTAGTAATTAAGCTAAGTGCGTCACCCATCGATTTACAAATTATCAGCCTATTAACTCACCGATAGTGAGTTTAAACTTACCGTTTAGTGAGTCGCGCGAATGTTTGTAGTCCAGTGTTTCGGACTGATGTCTCGTAGCCATGTGCGTCGTGAAACGAGAGAAACGTCAATAAGGAAACTCTATCCAACGGAGCTGTAAAGTCGATAGTAGCAGCTTTTATAGATTCGAGGTGTCTATAAATAAGTTAGGTTAACAATGAGTCGATGAGGAGCGTGTACGATTACCCAAAATGATCGACATCGCGGGTTGCCTTATTCTGTAAACTTTTAACGTGTTTCAAAGTGGCTTCTCAATGCGGACGCACCGTGCGATGAAGTAAATCTAGTGGTTATCTGACGGGTACGAAAACTGACATCGACATCGCCCGAATTGCAACCTAAAGTTATTTTCCTTTATCGAAGCATCATCTATATACCAACGCTGTCAATGACTCTATCCACAAGGTCACGCCGTCGCCACGCCTGCGCGCTTGTTAGTCACCGCCCCTCTGTGTTTATTCTGCAGCTTCGTGGTTTGCCGACGAGATAGTTCCCTTTTTCCTCTTACTAGCCCCGTGGAGAACTTTTGTATTTTGCAAGAGTAAAACAGAACCATTGAAAATGCGACATTGAAAAGTAGAAATGAAACTATGATACCCAAGTGTATAGGAGACCAGTTTTTTTTTAGTATATTACGTGGAACATTAAAGACTGTATATTGCACGCAGGAATAAGCACAAAAAGACATTCAAATATGACAATAGTAGCCATTACGAATAAAATGTCAATATAGATGGTAATTATTTCTGGTGCGCGGAACGTCGTATCAGAAGTGAAAGTGACATTTTTGACGTCAAAGGCGATATCCTCGCAGGCGTTCAAAGTTGATGTAACATTTTTAGGTCAGAGGCGATCTCCTTGCAGGCACTCACTCGGCATTCCTTGATGTTTGCTCTGTTAGACGCAGGTCACTGGCAGGGAGCTCGATTGTTTACGTTCTTCCCGAGATATGCCGGCCAAGATGCTATTTCTGCAATATTCGCAAATAAGTCATATCTAAAGCGATGTCGCCTTGCGCTGTCCGTCAATATCAATACACATCGTCGACAATTTCCAGTCCAATTATCCCGGTTCAAATACGCGCACGTGTCCCGACTGCGGGAAAAGCGAAATAATCCGCTCACGTCCGTGGGCGGGACAGGAAAATAATTCGATGATGTTGACGCGTATAGCAATCGGCCAGAAACATCGCAGAGAAAAGTTTGGAAAATACTTAAGTTTATGGAGTTTGCGTGTCGAGTTTTTTTTAATAGTAATGCTTAAAACAAGATATAAATGAAATATTTAATGCAATTGAGTTTGGTACGGATTTGCCGGGCTAGCTAAGATAAAATTATTTGGTTCGATGAGAGGTGGCTATACAGGGGACGTATAATCGATTAATCTGATATAACTGATCTTCACTTTCTTCGTCATGTCACTACCATTGTCGTTTCAAACATTCGAATTCGCGTTTGTTGCTTGGCAGAAGAGCGACTGATAGTCCATTGCTATAAACTTAAACGTTAAAATTTCAATATAAAATATAGTATTTTTCATATAGAGATATTTAACAATATTAAATTCTTTTTGCAAGTTGTAAAGACTCGTCTGCGGTTCGCAGACTCGTCGTGTGAACGGGAGGAACGTTTTCCAGTCGCTTCTACTTCCATCGGCCCCAGTTCCATCGGCTTAGCCCCTATTCGTCTCTAAGAGATTATCGTCCGTCTCAGATGCCAGCGGCTGTCCTGATGAATTACCACTCTAATCACTGTTATACCCAAACGTCCCTCATCCTAATCCGAGAGGTAGGTGTACCTCATATAAAACCAGGGTAACCTAACACAGCAAAACCATTCCATTCAGCCGCCCTTACAGAAATCACAGAGCGAGTTTCACTTGGTTTAGGTTTATTTTACAATATACAGTATACATAAATTTTTTGATTTTGATCACGATAAAGCGTTTTAGAAAACGATCTTAGATCGATAAAGATCATTCAAGACTACCTGGAACTTCGTTCGTCGATTTTTCCATTGGGTTCGTATTCCTAGCGTGTAAACCGCCAGCCGCGGTTGTAGTTGAAAATGAGATCGAAATGTGCATTTTGGTTGATAGTACAAATTGATAGACTAATCACAGCACCAAACTATTTACGGTACATTAATTATTTCTGGCTTGTTCTTAATATAAGTTAATATCAGTCTTTTATTTATTATCAAAGAATCACCACAACATTGTGAAATAATAAATACGGTTGAATAAAGTATAATGTTCATGTTCCAGTTACTAGAGTTTTTAAATCCATTTCAGGAACGGTGCAAAGCTTTTTGTCTGAATTTTCAGGAAATGTGCATATTTCCTGGTGTATTTCAAAAAAATTGTAAATCTCCTGAAATGAATCAGGAAATATGCACATTTACTGAAATTGTACATTTACTGTAATATATAAAAGAGATAGGTATTCACACCGTGTCTTCAACTGTGAGATTATAGTCATTTACGGAGACATAATTAGACTACAAGCCGAGTGCTAGTATTATTACATTAGATCGCGCGTCATTTTGCTGAGTCTGCCAGCGAAAGATCGTTACCCCCCTTGATGTTACCTGCCGCGACTGTAAAATACTTACATAAAACACTTTCATGGCTACCGAAATCACCACAGACAAAGAGGATTTTAGGCGCTTTGGTCCGGAAACCACCCAGGTCTTTATACCGTACAGCGGGGATGGATCGGGGGAGGGGGCGAGATCTTCAGAAATCCAAGTTAAACGATATATTCAATGCGGGGCCTGCCTCTTCTTTGTCAAATAAATATGGTAGGCGGTATCATTACGTACGGGACTCGTAAAACAGACAATCTGACTTGAAGACTGTTGTAGAGCGCCGCCTTGCGGAACAAAAGGTAGGGGTTCGAATCCAGGGCATCACCAATTGTATTATCCGTTGTATCCTTAGACAAAGGTACTTTATCCCAATTGGTCTGGTCTACTTCGCCATAGTTAATTAACAGTTTTTTTTGTGACAACGCGAATTGATTTTCACTGGGAAGGTGAATTTGTGTGGCGAACCGGAGCCTGTTATAGAGCTCCCCCCCAATGATTTCTCGCAGTGAGCAATTTGGCACGCTGCACAAGGGGCTTCAACGTGCTGTATACATATGTCGCACTTAACTTCTCCATTGAAGGATTCACTCGCTCATAGCTGATAATAGATATCCTTGTATATTTCTGGCGTGCCATAATGAAAGATATTAAATTGTAGTGTTTCACATCAGAAGGTTGCGTTTTCATATCACGTCGGGCTCACCTATGAAGATATTAAGTCGTAGTGTTTAATGTTTTATTACCACGACAGCGTGTTCTTTATTTATCTAATTAATTATTACGTAAGCTTAATTAACAAAGCAATAAAACTAACTAAACAACGTTCACGGATCGTGTCTATGACTCCGCGAAGAAAATTTAATTATTAACGCTTAAGTATAGGTAAGTGTGTCGAATTTTTATAAATGTGTCGACTGAGAGCTGGCATCCGTGTTTATAATCCGAAGACGGGACGCGCAGGCGCCGTGGTGGAATTTCCGCAATGTTTGATGCGGTCGCTTTGGCGGGAAACGGTAATGTACGTCTAAGATGGTCATTGTGAAATACGGGTGGCAGTATGAAGGTGGTAGGTTAACTGAATGTAGAGGAATAAGGAAACATCTACAGAGAAATCACATTTCAACGTTGTTTCTGACCGTAAAAGAAAATGTTTGTTTTCTAGCCTTCGTCGAGCACCAGAGCTAGTTTGTAAGGTCGTTGTTTTCTTGCGTATTACTTTCCGGGCGTTCCTGATTCACTACGATTACTTCGCGTTGATTTCATTGGTCAATTTTGACATGAACTTTAAAAAATGATTGTCTGTATTCATATTTCGACTACTCGTTACTAATGAAATGCTAGCAAATTTAGAAATATACATTCCATTGCGAATTAGGGTTATATTGCAACATAATACGTTTCCGGTGTTTCATACACTAAGGTTTATAATCCTCATATAAATGGGAAATAACCATAAACCTTCTATTAATGTGAGAAAACTATTTGTTCATCGACGGAAGATATCCGTTTATCGGAGGTCACCATCATTTTTCCATGGCTTGGAGGTAGACAACAGCCATATTTTTTACGGTCAGCTGACATAATCAGAGGGTATAGGTTATACGTTCTGCCCCCACCATAGTCGATTGTGTAAGTACAGGGGTCTGTAGCCACGTTAGTCTAATTGATAGTAACTTGGAAGATAATAGGAAACACCTTTTATATAGACTAACTGGTTTATTGATCACAAACTTTTATATAAACACTCTCACGTGATGAAGCATAGCGTTTATGCGAAAGCTTATGATCAATAAACTAGTTAGTGTATATAATAGGTGTTACCCTTTATCTTTTAGGTTTATAGTCGATTGTAAATACTAACTTATGCAGTAGGTAAACGATTATATTACAGGTATGTCTTGATGTGAAATACATTTTAACAATTATTATTTTTTGTTGACAGGTTTTCTATTTTGTCTATCGCGTTAACTAACATTGCTTTCAATAATACGTATACTATACATGTGAATAACTTTTTCACAACACATTTTCAGGGACGGAGTCCTATCGAACAGAGTTACCGCCCGACCATGTTGCAGGGGGTGTTACTCTGCACTGCTGCGTTAGTTTTCATTGGGCAGTCCGCGTCGGCGGAAACGGAACTTCTGAATCACAAGCAGAGAGAGCGGATTGCGCATGTGTTGGCCGACCGAGTTGCGAATTTCATCGGAGCCGATGGCAGCAATAACAACGTCGATAATTTGATGGACTCGGAATCACCGGAGAAACGAGGTTTTGGAGACAAGCGTGGATACGGAAATAAAAGAGGTATTGGCGATAAACGCGGATTCGGCGATAAAAGGGGCTTCGGTGATAAAAGAGGTTACGGTGATAAAAGAGGTTACGGGGATAAAAGGGGTTATGGTGATAAAAGGGGTTATGGTGATAAAAGGGGTTACGGCGATAAAAGAGGATATGGCGATAAAAGGGGTTACGGGGATAAGAGAGGATATGGCGATAAAAGGGGTTACGATGACAAACGCTTTCGCTTGAAACTGTCCAATAGAAATTTAGCACCGAGAGTACAGAAATGTCGATTGCAAGGGATGATAGCTGACATGATGTCGGCGAAATCTGGAATATTCCATAAATATCGCGCGTTTCCTCGACTCATTCAGCAGTGACGGCGTGAGAGACAATGAACTGTCTCTATCGCGCGTTGTTTACTTCTAGATTTTGTGACGTTAGACAGCGCGTTTGTGAGGTGAACTCGCGCCATAAACTTTTAATGTAATTGTGATTTCTAAGTTAAAGGCCATCTCCCGATATCGATCACGTATTCCTTTTATTCTATCATCGCAGTGTTGTAACTTAGCGATCTTACACGAAGTGGTTCGTAATTATAGATATCACAATCGAAAAGGGAACCGGTTTAGTATCTATGTCAGAAGTCTATGTCTCTTTCATTATTTTCTACGTCAGAAAAAATGCGTAATTAAGGACGAAAACATTAAAAGATGCGTATTCCGTGTATAGACTTGAAATCGCCCTTTAACAGTCGTGTGAAAAACTGCTATATGTAGCGTAATGGGTCAAATTACTAAAACGACCCACAAATCGATTATATACAAATTCCGTAATAAACCGTATTTATCGATTGCATTTCACAGAATATATTTAATAGTACATAATTACGCTACCTTCATCAGTAGCATTTAAAATTGTAAAATACAAACCAATTTTATTATCCAATCATGATCGATGTAAATATTTTATATTGCGAAGAAATTCTCCATCATAATGTCTCAATATTCTGATAGTTTCGCATTTCTCTTTCTTAAGTCAGAGTCTGATGTGGACAAAACCAAACGAAACACATGGTATACCCATTCTGTTCGTTCACTCATTTAATAAATATCAAAAATATCAGAATCGTCTAACCTACTAATTATTTTGCATCTATTTTCTAATTCTACAAACTGAATTAAATTTCACTTTTTCTGTCACATCCGGAGTTACTTAAAGTTATATTTTGAGTGATTATTTTACTTACTTCCTGGACGTATTAATAGCCTAAAAACTTAAACGATCTCTGCGTTTACCGTATGGGCTAGATGCATATGCTACTTTTCGATAAATTCACTTGAAGCATACTTTTCAGTTTCATGTACGAGGTTTTGATGGACGTTCTTAGGCGATTTATTCGATGTATGGGAGGTAATTCATCAAATACATAAAACTAGTGGGTTCTCTCCCCGTTACGAATTCACATGTTGACTGTCGATTTTTTGCGTAGTGACTTGTTGCACAAAACTAGGTATCACTAGATCAAGTCAACCCATCATCGTTCAGTGGTGGAAATTGTCTTAAAATTCTCATTTGATGGAGAATAAAGTAAATTTTGTGGAGAATTTAGTAACATCGTTGACTGAAAGTTTATCCAAATTTTCCAAACATCAGTAAAATACGACGAAAATGTGTGGCTTACATATTATGATACATTAGCCCGGTAGTGTGGGGCACAAAACGGAGATAGGCGTTGGCCGTGAGGGTGGTATCGAGGTCGTGGAGAAATCCACACTCCCAGAATAGTTTGAATGAAATCCTGGCCCGGCAGGTATACCGGCACACAGGCTATTAATAACCCATTCTTCATTGTATAATATAAGTAGCCGTATTAGTCTTTGAAAATTAAGAGAAAAAATGAGGTAACACCTTTTGAGACTAATTGAATTTATTCGTAAACAAGCTTTCGCATATATGT
>WURV02147379.1:0-18102 GCA_011762755.2 Epimenia babai | reverse complement strand
GCCCTAATAACTAGTATGTCTCTAAAGCGCCTATATACATTTCGTGTAATAACTAATTATATTGTATAACACAATAGGAAGTACGTATAAGTTAAATCATAACCTAACACAACCGTCAAATGAAATGTCTGCCAAACTGCAAATTTGTAAAAAAATACAGGGGTTTCTAAATGACCGGGGTCAGACAGGTATGACAGATACAACAAAGGATTGTTGTTGATTAGCGATTATCAGTTAATTAAGGTAAATTAGCAATTATCAGCTAGTTATGTAGCAATTATAAACGTTAAGATAATTATCCGTGATATATTAAAATATCATTTTTTTAAACTTATGTTACATTGTGTTATACTATATAATTAGTTATTAAACCAAATGTATATAGGCGCTTTAGAGACGTACTAGTTATTAGGGCGCCTTCAAAACAAATGAATTATTATTATTATTCATCAAATAATATGCCATATCTTGATTGCTCTCTGCCACGATATTGGGGGTAAAATTTAAAAGAAAATTTTCATCTGTATGTTGAATTATCTATAAATCTGCACACCTCTATAAATCTCATTGGCCTAAATGATTTCACTCGCAAGCGCACAATTCGATATTATAGTACAACAATAGTTATTATATACACAAGACACTGTACATATACAATCAAATATTATACCCTGCATAATTTACGACGGTTTTGTGCCTGGCAGTAGTTACCGTGATGATGAATTGAAGGTAGAATAGAATTTTATGTTTGACATTGTTGGATTTTTATTAAATTATTGGTTGTTGATTATGTTAAGTGCTGTTACAATTTTATTGACTGCGTACATGTTGATTGTTGTTAGCGGATTATCTGATTAGCAATTTTCTAGGTATGAGATGGTTTCTGCTGTCTTATTACATAGTTTGCATAAGAAAAATGTAACGGTACGATGACAGTTGTTTCTGACAAAACGGGGATGCAAGCCATTACTTATGTATATGCCCAATTTACGACGAGTTTTACTAACAGAAAATATGTTGAAGGGATCACCATTATCAGATGAGACTTTGCCAAGAAGAGTTTGAAAGTGATTGGAGAGAAGATCTGATAATATCCGAAATAGGTCGCCAGCCTACAGCTTTACGCAGAGAAGTTGTAGAACAATACTTTGAAATCCCAAACCATTGTTTTATAAAGCGACCTTGACCTTCGTCAAGATATGAGAGATCTGGTTCAGCGCCTGCTTGAAACAGACATTAGATTGTTTCTTAAAATGTCACTGATAATTCTATTCGCCAATACGACCACGTATTATACACTACCGAGTGAATAGAAAATAATGGGGGTGAAAATAGTGCACTTATGTTGCAGTTGAATAAATTAAAGATTATTTTTTGCCACACGCATTCATCCCCAATCTCCAAACAATACCGAGATCGCAAACTAATCTTTTTTACTCTAATCCTTATTGTTAGCATCGCGGTAAATCGTATTGTTATGAAACTTATTAAGTGCTTTTGGTTTCGTGGATTTTATTTTGGCACAAAAATACTTGATAAAGATTTTGAATTTGAGGAGCTCGAGATGAATCGAATCGCTTGTGTTGATAAAGCAACCTTATCGTACGTAACATTTCCAAAAGGTATATTGCGAGTCCGACATTTACTACCATTAATAAAGTAGCGCTAAAATCTCGATTTTTCTCTTCCTTTCTGGCGTATCACGTGATAATTTGTCAAAACTAAGAATTATTTAAAGATGTAGGTTGATGTGTTGACCAGATCGTATAATACGGAAAGTGAAAGTAACATCTTGTAAACTTACTCAGATAAGTAAGCGATCTCACTTTTGTTCGTTTCCTGTTGTCGTCTCTCACTGAGATTCGTTTAGAGCTACATTCAGCCTCATCGTGACGAAGTATATGTTATGTGTCTTCAGTATAATATGTTATGTGTCTTCAGTATAATATGTTATGTGTCTTGAGTCTTCACTACTCACCCATATTTTCGGACGAGGTATACTTGCATACGAAAACTTGTTTTGATACTTACCAGTGCTTTGTCTACAAGGTTTTTTTGCCCTTGGATTTACTAATGGAGTCTTTTGGTGCGGAGAGCGTAACCAAAATTTACTTATCAAGCGCAAGTACAAGTAATAAGCATGGGCTAAATTCGGTTATCAGCGGATCCTAAGGTCGTTTCGTATATAGAGGTTTGACAGAACAATAATGAAAACAACGATGTGTATAAATAAAGAAGGTGCCTGCCAACTCATTATTTAAGATGGGCGATCTTAACAGCCTATGTTACAGTAAAATTGTTTTGAATCAAAGAAACAACGATGTGCGTCACTGAAGAAGCCTTGCAACTTATTTTGTGGGATGAACACGTCGCTGAGGCCAAGGATGCAGTTTGATAGTTTTGAAACGAGGCAACAACGATGTGTGTAACTGAAAATGTCTTTCAACCGATTATGTGGGATAACCATATCTCTGAGGCCTGATACGGTGTGCGTTGATTTGAACTGATTGATTTCTAATCCCACAGAATTCTGCGCCCATGTATTAAACCACTCAATGAGTCTGTAACTCCCGAGGCTCTAAAAGGGCCGTGCAGCATATCAATTTCATTGATAAAAATCGATGCAGGTCTATTTTGACACAGTATAATAATACATAGGACTCGACCCACGATCTCATTTTCCGCGGAACACGATACGCACCGCGTGGTTTACCACACAAAACGATATACATCAGTCATTTATTAGGTACCTGTCAGTTGTTAGATGGGGCCATTAATTAATAACTGTCCTCCAGGTAGCTACTAATATCCCTCTCATTGAAATAACATCGTATAATACGATTATAGACCACTTTCGATAGAGCAGATTATTAATATTTATGCGAGTTTCATTATGAAGAGATCGAGGTGACATGCAGCAGCATATCTCTGTACATTAGAACAACACCTTGAATAACAAATAAAGTCTACAGGTGTTCAATGTATGCATCCTTAGGTATGTTTTAAGTCCACGTTATTTGCGTGAACGTGATAGGATTTAATGGATAACACGACGAGAGTCGAGGTGACAAAGAATGGGTGAATAATCAAACATAGTTTTTATGTTAAAACATTAGTCGGTGTGCTGACGGTAGTCGATGTACGTACAGTGGTGTAAGTGAATGCTGTATTGGAATAAAATATACATAATAATAGACATAAACGCGAGCAGCCGCAGTTGAAATTCGGTATTGCCAAAGGGAGTTTTACCGAAGTTACCACATGATGATTTAGCAAACAACAAGCATATCCTGTGTTCCCGAACAAGAACGATGAAGTTGTGCGTCAACGTCAAAGGATAAAACCGATAACTAAACAGACTTTAAAAGTAAACAGTAGATAAAATACATGTAACCCTGAGGGGAAATTTGGTCAATATCTATTTCTTTGGCAATTCCCATTCATCGGTTAGATACGATACGATAATTGATCATTTTCGAGAATATATGAGTTTTCATGACAGTAAGATTTATTAGCAGTGGCTTGGAATATTTGTTGCTGCAATAACATTGTTAGTGTAGATAGAATACGCTGAACCCTGACGATACGTAGATGGGTGAACACTCATACACCACCATGGCATGGAGTCACCCTCGCCTACTCATCTCCCTTTGCGTACGCATAATGAGTACTGGCAATAGTTTGGAATGTCAAAAGAAATACGTCAAAACGAACTCGTCGTGTATATGAGGTCATGCAGTGCCTTGCTTAGGGCTACAGAAACTAAAATCAGTACTATTGGATAAGACATTTGGGGCCTGGCTAATTAATGAAAGGATGGGTTTTTTTACAAAATTCCTCTGAAATCCCCATGCAAATTTCCGTATTAAAATGCATTTCATCCAGTATAACATTTAACCGCTTATCAAATAGAAATAATTTTATAATTTTCATTATCCCCAACTCTGTTAATCAAACGTTTGTGGATTCATTCCAGATCACACTGAACAAACTATGGCGCTGAAAACGCTAGCCCTATCTGCAATTTTCTTGCTGTCGTCTGCAACCGCGATTTTGGGCGCGAACTTAACGGCAGCCGCTAATGCGACGGACGTTGCCGGCCCCACTTCGTCTGTTTCCGCCACAATCAGAGCGCCAGTTGCGATCACGAAATTGAAAACGACTACCACCTTACCAAAAAGCACCGTAAAACCTCTCGCTGCAACAACCGACATGGGACGAACCACAACTGTGAAAACCACTCCGTCAAATATAAGTTCCGGTGCCCCGAACATTCAGACTGATTCCCCCGTCGTGAGCACCTGCAAAATAATGCCAACTTATGCCAAAGAAGTTCGAAAAAATCTATCAGTTATACTAGAAAGAAAACCACAAATGCTGCAATATCGATTACACTTGGCAAACGGTTCATTGGAAGACGAATCGCGACATTATTACAAGCCCTGGTACTGGATTCGAACAAAAGGTCGAAGGGGTCAGGCACTTCTCATGCTTCCTTTTTATTACTCGGAAATGTCGTTCGGGATGTTATCAATCGGCGAATTGTCCATGACGGTAGAGATAAAGGCCGAGCCTCAGGGATGCCTTGAATCTCTCGACATCGGAGAACGGGTGATGATCATCAGAGAATTACTCCTGAACGATTTCGAGGACACACCGCGTAGGGAGGGGAAGTTAGGCGAGCAGGAATACCTTTGCGGGTTGCGTATTCATGATGTTGGTGGTTACGGCTCCTTCATACACGAATGTTGTCGACACGGACCGGACAAGTCGGTCATATGTTTGGATCTAGAACGTGACTTTTGGATATCGATTTTAACTATTCTACTGACCGCCATAAAGGTGATTATATTTTTATTCTGTCCACTGATGTTACCAGGTGCGTTTTATTCGGCGAGATATATTCTAGAAAAATACAAACTGGTAATACCGAAACCAATCGAATTTAACGTATACGTTACTGAAAACAAGAAGAAAAAACCTCCCGTTGGTGTGATGAAACTAACCCGTAAACATCTAGCCCCGTGGAAGATGTTTTTGTCGCTTGTGGAAGATAAAAAGTTGGTTCCCAGGGATACGTTAGTCACCATGCACGTAAATGAAATCAACTTACGGATGCAGAAGAAGCGTGTCATTTCGCGCACGTATGTCCCCGTGGGGTTGATCACCTTTTTGTACGATAATTTTATACGGTGTAGAGTTCGTCGCAATCCACCTTTAACTGCCTGCTGTAACGCGAATCTTTGTGGTAAATGGGCGCCGATGATGTGTTCCCCTTTTACTTGGATAAACTTCTTTTTATTGACGACGAAGGTTTTTCTCCTTTTAGCCCTACCTTTCCCATACTACATACGCCTGTATATGTATTACATGTACGAAGCCGAAGAAATGGAAACGAGGCACGAGTCGTTAGCCATACGCCATCTTAGATCAGAGTTCGAGGGGAACTTTGTTGCTTATCTATCCCCGATTCACATTCTTTTTTTGGTTATTTACGTCATTTTCGTCATCGAGGGTATTTGCATCCGCCTGTTGGGTAACGATATACGAAACCGTTTCAAATTTGTACTTCGCCATTCTTTGAGGGAGATGCGGGATGTTCCGTACAGCGAGAAAATTCAACTCGGGGCCAGGATACTTCTCTACCCACTTCATAATTTTGGTTGTTTCGGTTTTATAATAGGTGCATTCTATTGGCTAATAGCGATACCAATCGTAATAGTCGGGGGAATTTTTTACTTTGTTCCTATGGTGTATCTGACCATTCGCGTTTTCGTTAACTTCTATAGTATCGTCAAAGAATTGCGTCATCGTAGGTCTATCAAAGATCCCCAAAACCCCGGCGTGAATGATAAGATATCAGAAAATCACATGGGCGATTTTCTTCCTGGCGTCACTAGCTCTCAGGCCAGTGCAGATGATCAAGTCGCTCGCCTGAGACGACGGTATCTTCTGAAAGAGATCCTTATGCAGATTTTTACTATGTTGTGTACAGTCGCAACTATCTACGCAACCACGATTATACTTGTAGAATGCTGTGGATTTTTTGTAGAGCTGGCAGCGTTCACTATGATGGGAGTTATAGTTAATGCTCGCATCACCATGAAATATGTTTCGCTGGTGTTTCTTTTGGCTATTTATCTTTACGATTCGTACAACAGCGTCCATCTCACTTATAAAGATTTGGCGAATAATATTATAGATAATGCTAAGTCCAGGGCGAAGAACGTCGACGAGGAAGCATCGAAGGCTGAGTCAATGCAGGAGAACACGGCGTTTATTATCCACGCACCGGAAGATGACGAGGATCCCCCACAACCTCCAACATTGACAATGGACAACAAAGTCCCGCGATGGCAAATCAATCGACCATTATTGTTCTTGGATACTCAAGACTTTTTGTACGTGTCGCAAAAGTTCTTCGAGGAATTCTGCTGTACATGTGAGGCCGGGTGTCCTGGACCCGTGTACATAAGTTTACTAAAAGCTACCATGCGGTTCCTGACAATGGTCGCTTTTCTCGGTTTTGTTTTAATCGTGGTTATGGTTTTCAGCGACGCTTACAACGTGTCGACGAACAATCAGATGTTGGCCACCCTCGCTGGCGGTATGCTTCCATTTTTATTGAGAAATATCGTATTCTCCCAAAAGCAGACTCTTACATTATCCCTTTTCAGCTTCAAGTATTTATACGACCATATCGTTCGGAATTACCAGAAGAGATGGGAAATATTCGACCTTGATGTAAATTTAGGTCCGGTTTCAGCAAAGGAACCGGAGGAGGTAAGCGATGAAACTGACGGAAGAAACACGCCTGTCGATGCCGTTGTTGATCTAAATGGACCGAGTGAAGATTTTGCGCTTTCTCCGGCATTGATAACGATGGCCGGAGGAGAACCGGTATCGCCGGTTCGTCTTGCTGGAAAAGGAGAAGATGTGACCCTGATTGACAGCGGTTACGCGTTTGGCGAGGACGATGACCCACGGATCGACTTGTTTATAGACATGTCGATTAATGAGAAGCAGGTGCAGATTGTGAGGAAAAAGGATGATCAAATAGTTTGAAAACTATTCTTGATTTTCTAAACGTGTTTCTGAGAACCTACTGATCTAACAAAATTAATGTCGCAATGTACTCAGGTAATAAGTAATTGCAATTATGAAACCGTCGAAACAGAATTCACAAGTAGGGGATGGCAGATGACTTTATTATGCATAAAATTATTTTTATTGAGATCAGCGATAATATTTCTCGAAATTTTATTCATCAGCTCGCTGAAATTTTTTGAGTACTAAAGATACAAAAAAACCGTATAAAGGCTGGAGACCAACCAATAATGCTGTTTGTTGTAATATGTTCCTTATTGCGACATTGTGATTCAACTTAATATAATCGTTCGGTTGGGAAAATACGCCGTGATCATGTACATTATTTACCCACCATAAATAGAAATGTTTGCTTTTATGGAGGCGGTACGCCTATTACTTTACCGCCACTCCTTATCTATTGCAATCATAAATAATCCCATATATATATATATGTTATCATATATATATATATGGGATATATCATAATTGTTATATTATATAATCTCACTCTCGGAATCTCTTACTATCTATCTTCACTTTCGTCTGTTGAGTCAACGATTATTTTTGCCTTGGCGGGCGGGGCTTTACGGTCACGCCGATCGCTGGCACGTATTTTTGCATACTTATTTTTAGGATTTTATATCGTCTTTTTATTCTCCATTTCTTACTCAAATGATATTTTTATAACAAATATTTCCATATTTATATCGTGACATTTAGTGCTGTTTTACATATCCGAAACATTAATACTTCCGTCATTATAAATAACAAGAAATAAAAAGAAATCGATGTTTGACCAAATGAGATTTAGAATAACGTGAAGTTCCGTATGTTGAGTAGCTTCCGGTTGACAAATTTTTTTATTCTTCGTAATTTACGATGTGACTAACGGCGCAACCAGTGCCGCTTTGTTATTATAGTTACGCCCTTGAATGTATTACGTATATCATGTAAATTAACGCGTACTTTAAGATTTACTTTAAATACGTTGATTTAACCTCAGGATTCATGCGACAGTAACGAGTGAAAGATGTGTATTCAGAATGAGAGGCCATTGATAGAAATATTTGGGGAGTACATACAGTATATATTTAAAAATTATTTAAAGTAAAAAGTACACCATTTATATACCGCAAGTATCGGCCAAGAAAGGCTCTCAGATGCGGTTTACAATGAAATGGTTTTTGGCAGCTATTCAGCGCATACACAATACCTTCGACACTCACATATCACCCGCCAATGATAATATCGAGCATCTACCCATTTTAGAGACGGGTTTATTTCAGCAATCGGGGATAAATGACTTGCGGATCACCGCAGAAAAGTCAACTAGTAGGAAGTTTCGAACCCGCGACCTTTCGGTTACGAGTCCGGTGTTCCTATCACTCGACTAACTGCTTCCCCTCTTCCCTTGATTATAATCGTTCAATTCTTTATTTAGAACAATGCTTCTTTTGATTTGAACTCTCTCGACGATGGTCGGTGTTTACAGATTCTTTCTGCTGCTGCTATTGTTCGGCAACCATTATTCGTTTATTCTAAACCATGAACGGGTTTGAAAATAATATTAGTTAGTATTATGGTACCACATTGCCACATATAGTGCTATATATATTGCTACCTATTTTATCGTGCTATATATAGTGCTACCTATTTTAAGCAGTTTCTACGCTTTAACAGGCGGTTTTTATTGTGTTATTATCGAGTTGTTTTGTGTTATTATCGTGTTGTTTTGTGTTATTATCGTGTTGCACTAAATCGCATTACGTCATTAACGGACAGCTGATTCAGCATGTGTTGACACGTTTAATTTGTTTTTGGTTTTTTTAATTCATTCTGGACACGGTTTAAAATTTAATGTTAGAAATCTATTGTCTCATGAAACTACAAATATCACCTTATTCCACGGCGAGTGATTCTGCGGGGTTTAATCCTGCATTATTCAGGTCTATTGCAACGTTGTGAACACGCTGCCTCGTATATTAGAGAACCTTCGCAAACCATTACTACCGCTTAACATACACCCGCGTAGTCCAAAAATTCGCTGTAAATAGATACGTACATAATGGTATATCAATGAGTCACATTTTTAATGCGACCCATGTATTATAATAGATCTGTATGTCGTGTTTTTATTCACGTCGACGCCGTAGATATCAATAAATCACAGTGCGTTGTGTGTCCATTATTTTACTGTACATTATAATCATTCACCTGTAAGTAGATTTGAAAAATTGTACATGCATGCAGTCATCGACGGCATACATTATTGTGTTAACCCCCTGGACACTGTTGGTCGTGTTTTACATCAATATATAAATAACATTCTCTGACAACAGCGCGGAGAGGCTTGATATAAGCACATCGAAGGGAGAGAATTAATCGAGATAACGCAGTACTTAAACAACGGAATGAGGAAACGTTTCGTGCCGTAAGACAGGCATGAAGAAACGACTATCCGTTTCTTTTATTTTATGTTACGGATCACGGCCTGACTAATTAAATATATTACGCGTCGTCTCTAGGTTATGTACGTATGTATTTATAGGCTAATTACCGAAGTAATCGTTGTGATAGGCCATCATAGGCCCTTTACGATGCTAGCCTATTAATGTGGTTAACACGACAATCTGATTAGCCTCACTTATATGGGGTGGGGGAAAAACCACCTAGTGTGAAAAACCCAACGAGTCTGGGCAGACAATTGACCCGTTTCCATTCACGCCACTGGTTCTAAATGTCTACATATGAACTACATATGTCGCACACTCCGCTCAGTCTATGATAGGTCCATGTTTATTTACAATGAGATGACGACATAGTGGGGAGGTTAGCGACATAGAGAGCACATATAGAGCATCTGAAGCACAGCAAACGTCAGAGGGAAAAAGCCCCAATGGAACCACACCGCAAGGGCTACCCAGGTCCCCATGGACAATTTTAAGTTTAATAGTTTAAGGCGGGTCTAGGTTAAGCCACGTTTACTACACTACGCATCAACTGACATCATAAGGGGAGGTAATTAGTGGAATGCTAGGAGAGCTGGTGTCGTAAGATTGTCAGCATGTCATTTATCCCCCGATTGCTGGAGTAAATCCATCTCTAAACTGGGTTGACGTTTGCCAAGTGTGCGAAAGTATTGTACCTGCGCTGAATACCTGCCATGAGCACTCCATGTAAACCGCACATAAAAGCCTTTATTGGCTGGCACTTGCGGTCTATGAATGATGAATGTGCTGCACCTTTTACCTTTAATACATTAAATAACTGACAATAACTTACTAAGCATCCTTACTAAGAAACCATCCTATCACTTTTAATTTCGAAAACCCACCATTCCAGACGCTACCTACTGGCCTGAGTGGGTATGGCTACTTATTATTATCCACATCTCATGGATGCACATCTCATAGAAACACAATCCATTCTGTTGCCTTACGAGCGTAAGAGCCGTTATGCTGTACATCCAACAATTGACCAAAATCCATAAAGAGATTCCGAACTTGTGGCGTCTTTAGAAGTGCTAATAGCTCCTCACCCCCGCCAAGATCGGAGTATTTTAATAGCAAAAATCATATTTAATTTACACAACAGCAGTCAAGAATCGTTAGCCATTGCTGAGAGTCGCCAGATCCCCCGCCCCTTATGATGAAATAAATAAATTGGGCGAACTGTGAACGTCAAGGGAGAGAATTCGTGTTTCAAACACGCTCTCTGCATCATATCGTCATCAAAGACACAAAACGACACTAATGACATTGCTTGTTTAAAGTATATAAAAAAATGATCACGGAAAAATCGAGCGGTGCGTGTTTTCGAACACGATATTTTTCGGTTGCGATTCCAGTCCTCGCACCATACGACTAATTGCTTCCCCTGGTAACTGTGACAAAACCAATTTACATTTACAATATAAAAATATTAAGACATTATCGTCAAAATCTACAGAAAACAAAATATATCACGGGTAAAAATTCTGCAAAACCAGGTTTAATTCCTGATTTTGAGAGATTCCTGGACCACACGGTGACCTCTAACATTGCCAAAATGTTATCGCGTTTTCATCGCTTCGTTTCCATCCTTATTATATTTTCAAGCAAATTTGTTCATAATTGAAGCCAAATCAAAAAACGGAGAGAATTGCACAGAAAAAAACCGTATACCTCAGATGGGACTCGAACCCATACAACCACATTGGCTACCGCCATTAACACCACGTTAAAATCAAAACATATGTTGTCTTAGGGGAGGTAATCGGCCGAATAAGAGTTCTTGACCACAGAAAACATTTTCGCCACAATACCCTTGTTATTCGTGATTCTACGCGCCATACCTAATTATAAACGATCAACAAAACCATCATAATTTCTCTTGCAGGTCGGTCGCATGTGATTAAAAATAATGTCACTATATCTCGCGGCATTATGTTTTATAATGCGGCCATTTTCGCTGCTGAGCTAATATTTTTTCGCTGCGTATACCGTACACGCAAAGCCTTTGAGGAGAAAAAAAAAACAACAACAAAATCGTGAATTAATTTGTAACCACGCGAAGAAAAACGTCTCGCAAAATCAAATACGATAAAAATACGTTTTGACGGGTTTTATCAACTTGTTAATGTGCGATGTCCCGCTACAATAAAGCGCTGGTGAGGTGAAAAAGGGGCTGTTCTGTATAACGATTTAGGTTTGGATGTACCTACAGATATGCAATACGAGTCATCATGAAACAATTTAAGAATCGTGACAGGCCCTTCGACAAACTTCTCGGTTGTTCCCGTTTTCGTGAATAGGATATTTACATCTTTCTGGGAGAACCCATTGCGACAGAAACGTGTATAGAATTAAACATTCGCAAACAGTTGGGATACCCGTCGATTCGCGACATAATGTATCCCTTTTGCCCGTAGCCCTGCACCTTATTTAGATTCATTTGCCAATGGTAAAGCGTTTTTCCCATTATGCAATACACACGAAAACTGTCAAGGTAACACAATCTCTATACGTCTAGAGACAAGAGTGAACGATCGGTAACCTAAAACCGCACTCACTCGGTGTTGACATGTGTTGCATATTGCGCAATATCCCCTTTAGTTTATTTGCCAATAAAGAATATATATCATATCATAACCACACATAATAAAATTACGTCCCGGTGACTGTCTGGGCCTCGCTCGTATTTTTTATCGATCTAGGAATACTTTAATGACTCAAGGAACAAAAATATGACTCTGGTAACGTTAATAAGACAGGCTTTTAGCCGACGTCCCTACTGGTGTTTTACACTTGTTCGTTGTATTGTAAAATATATCGATAACTCGTACTATCAATTGAATAAACCATGCGCAATATCAATAGTATAATAATGTCTTCATACTACATTTACTATGGTATAAATGACACTTGCTAAAGGGCGCTCCAGAAAATCCGGCATGTGGTGTCGATTCCTCGATCTTGGTTCTTTCCAATAAAAGGTGAAAGTTTTGTATAAATAATTGATATAAACAAAATGGACCATGGTGATTCTGATTCTGATGTGTACAGTGCATACCTCGCCCTGCAAGTATTATCGTGTGTTGATATCGTGCATTATAGGGTGTTTCAACACAATAATCCACATTGACTAAATCATAGCTAAGTTAGAAAAGAGATACGAATAAAATATCTGCCAATTGTCCTACATTGTATTTTCAATTCGTTTGAATACTATTGATTGTTATTGCAACAGTAATTCCACAGTATGATATCTCTTGATATATCATGCCTATGTCATTTGATGTAGTCACCAAAATGTGAATAAAACATGAATTAGAATTGATTATTTTTTTTAACTGGAAAACGTGAAGATAACAGTATCAATAATATCAGAAAATTGTGAACAACCATTAACAGCTACCGGTTATTTCTAGTTGCCAAACACTTATTTTGGCAAAAAGTAGAAATAAAACGTAACTCAACATAGAAAATAAGGTGACGACTAAGTGAAAGGTATGGAGCTCAGTAGAGAACAACATTCAAGTGGCAGAAAAAGGGGAAAAGCCACCAATTCCAAATATATTTCGCACAACGAGCAGGACCCGAGGTCGCTTTACGGTAATTAGTGCTTCCATCGTGGGAGTTCAAAATGGTTTCCGAAAGCGAAAGTACCGTTCTACAGTGGTTACTCCAATATTCCTGCAAACATAAACACAAAGCTGCGATTTTATGTACGCTATTACGCTTATTATTATACTTAGTTGGCTACGTCTCATTTAGTCATTTTCCCTTAATCACTGCATGTGTCGATGTAAAATATTCACACCGAGTGGCGAGTGCAGTCACCTCGATGATAATGATAATTATGTCGCATGCCCAGTCGGCCATTGTGTTATATCGTCATCAGTCTGAAAATGACAATCTGAATGAAACTAAACAAGAATATGAACACAGATGGTAATGATGATATGTCGCATGCCCTTTCGGCCATTGTGTCATATCGTCAACAGTCCAAGAATGACAATCTGAATTGAACTAAACATGAATATGAACTGAATAGTTTCAGTCGGTAAATTATGATTTATGTCATTTTTATTTGATTAACTTACTTCGACTGATAATATTTTCCAGTTATAAAGAAGAGGTTATGTGCACTCGATGCTACCCTGACTGTAGAGAGTAATGTGAGATTAGCCTCATCCATGCTTTACTTCATGGTTAACGATCGAGAAGTTAGCTCATATGATGCAGCAATATCCGTGACTGAGCTTCTCTTCTCGAGGTCGACACAGGCGTTCAGCTCCACAAAAGTAGCAAACTTAGTTATGGCTCTCAAAATAAAGGTACACAAAGTGCTAATGTTTTAAATAGTAAGATGATGTGAAAATTTTACTAATTTGTGCCAATTCTAATTTTAAAATCAGTTTATGTATTTGAATATATAAACCATTTATCGCAGACTATGTGGTCCATAGGTTTCGATTTTACATAGAAATATAGAAGTCATGTAATATCCAGAACAGCGCTGCTGGACTTATCACTCAAACATTTCGTGGCGCTCATTTTACTCCTGTCCTTCATTTATTGATGTAAACGTGTTAGACAGCAATGCTATCAGTGCCCTTTTAGTTTCCATTTCATTTCATGTGTCACCAGGGTTAGTGACAATATCAGTTATCATAATTAATATAATCAATTAGAGGACATGTGACGAATAGGCAGAAAAATATTTGTTACCACAACTACGGAGTTGCCAGTTTGGTGTTCTACCAACTGAGCTACGAATGTGGACTTTCTCATGTACATTTTAGTGTTCGACATTTTATAGAAGATACTAATATTTAAAGTCTTATCAAGTCAGCAATATGCGACAAAATTCGTAGTAGACAGTAATCAATATAAATTGGATGGATTAGCTATAGTATTAGAAATAAATGCAACGTTATCATTAACAACATAAATTTTCCATATTTAGGTATGTTGCTTGCCACATTGGTCAACTATATGGTACAGATAATAAAAGTTATGCTAATTGGATATAATATACTATTAAGCACTCATGTATAACTTCTAACTATATAAATACAGTATTTTTAGTATTTTTATGACACTAATGATGGAGTAATCTTGTCAACGAATTTGACATGGGCTATGTCACAAGATTGCTTCTATCGTTACCTATATGGTGGGTCATTCGAGAAAATCTCAGGATTTTCAGGATGAGAAGATGCTGGATTTCTTGTACTATGTCAGTGGCATTTTATTTCAGTACATGCTGCATCTGTTGATGACAGACCAGGCAGATTGTCTGCAGAAACTTAATCAGTACTTTCCTCGGACACCACCGGCAATCTGCGAATATTTGGTTGGGAATAATTATTATAGTTAAGTATCAAGATGCTGTCATACTAAAAATATATTTTATCTTATAATAAAATCTATTTGTAGCTGTAGAGTGTTTTAATACTCCACTCCATACAATCCCAGCTGCCCTTCTCCTATTTTGTATAATAATTATCATGCATTATTTTTTAAAGTGTCATGTACTTTATGTAGTAAGTAGTGAACAGAGATCCTTCCTGGGCTACAAATGCTTCATTGGGTGATGATTTTTCTTTCTTCACCCCTGATTGATGAATGCAACAGTTAAATCACACATTTTCTCGTAACATTTATCAAACTTTGCGAGCAAAACTCAACTTGCAGAAATCTTTTGAAGCTTCAGCTAATCCTATATATATATATAAGAGTTAGGGAATATTTTTTCTTTAACTATTATATTATTAGGCCTAGTATTACTCTTGCTTCATTCATTGGTCTATGTCATTATTCATGTTTTTTTAGATATACTAGATTTAGTAATCTTGTAAAGTGTCATAGGCATCATCTTGTCATAATGACCAAGGGATAATGTGGCACTTGAACCTAAAACTTGATTATTATTATTATATGATTATTTATAGGCATATTCTAACTACCTTTTATTGGCTGAAGCTTACTCATTAAAGGGTAGACAATTTTTTTTCGCATCTCACTATAGATAGTCTGGCACGTGCCAAGTTATTGTGTACGTTCGACAAAATCACTTTGTCAGTGACAAGTCAAATCTTGTTCGACAGTGCAGAGGGACAAGTTAAAACTTGTTCCACAGTGTGAAGGTCGTATTTAACCAAGTTTCAATAAGCCTATCAAGACAGTTGTTCCACAAATTGCCCAGTGTAAAGGCATTATTAGCCAGTCACCATGACACCTCTAATGCAGAGTTAGTTCCTCTTGAGGCGCGTCCGTTACACTCCTAGCTGTCACCAGTCGTGACCTTGTCCATCCGTTAAAGGATGACTCATCTGAGTTGGCGTGGTGGCTGACCATCTTTGAGTGGTCATCCAGCCATTGACCGGTCACTCGGTGTCATGGATCTACAATACGGTAACAGGTACAATAAGGAACCATTAGACAGGTAAAGTATCCCAAATTTTATTTGTAATCATCTTTGTGACTCGAGAATTATGGTCACAAGTACGGAATGTTTTAGCCGAAACGCGTGAAGGAGAAATTCTGCGAGAACATGGCGAAATTTCGCAAGTTTTTCCTGTCGATTATGATGAACGATTCGTACCGGAAGAGTTTCATCGAGGAGGAATACGAGCGCGATTTCGGTGAGGCATACGAAGGTGGATTGTGGGATTACATCGTCTGGTTTACCAACGTCATCGACTCAAATCTCCCGACCACCAAGATCGAGCGGGTAAGAAATACGATGACAGTAGAAATGCCATCACGTTTGTTCGTTTGCCTTAATTCAATTCGAGACATGCTCTGTACTGTGTAACACATTAGGTCCATTACGACAGTGTTAAGTTAACGTTTATGTTATATATTCACGATGATGTATAAAAAATTTTTGATGCATTTTATGGACTTTTTATGATGTGATGTGATTGTGCCGACGGTGAAGACATTTTTTTTACGTGTATACACAAATGCCGGGCTGTGGTAGCGATTTCGCGCAGCAATGAGGAGACTGCGTGAGCGAAGGGTAACACCACGTAGAAATAACCCAAAATTCTGACTGATATCCGCTCAGGGCCATGACATAAATGTGTCTTCTGATATCATATTGATCTTATACTAGCTTGGTTATAATCATTTATTATCACAGGGCTAAATGACGGGAGGGAAATGAAGAAAGGCCCTGCAGATACTAATTGGTTCTGTGCGTTACCAACTTTGTTTTATATAACATGTATAGACCGCGAGTATCGGCCAATAAAAGCTTACGGATGCGGTTTTCAATAAAAATTTTTTTGGCAGCTATTCAGCGCATGTAACAATACCTTAGACACTCGCATGTCACCCATGAAGGATGATATCAAGCATCTACCCATTTTGGAGACGGGTTTACTTCAGCAGTAGGGGATAAATAACTCGCTGAACATCATCGCAGAAAAGTCGACCTGTGGATAGTTTCGAACCAGCGACCTTTCAGTTACGAGTCCCGTGCTCCTACCGCTCGACTAACGGCTGTCCCCTCCAATGGCTACCTCTATTAATGCTACGTTAATATTTCCTTCACCGCGACCCAGCCATTTAATTGATATAGTCGATCATTTTTTCCTACAGATATTTTTATTTTCTACAAATATTTGTACCCATCGCCGGGACGATAGTCTTCATCTATGGATGTTTTCTACAAAGGTTTTGAGCACCTAACTAAATGCACAGAAGAAATTCTGCCTCTATAGCTAAGTTGATGACGCACCACCCCAGTTTCCAAACAGGGGTGGTCTCGAGGGCCACACCGGGGACAAGATTTTTCTGTGTATTTTTATCTTGACTCTGGTTCCCCTCTTTCCCCCATTGGGGCGAGTAATAGGGTATTTACACTGCGATATTTCTTGCTGCATTTTCTTGCGCTAGTAATATTTGCAAGAAATCGTCAATACTTGCAAGAAATACGGCATTAGATCAGTGCTCTATTCTTGCAATTTCTTACGCACATCCAATGGTATCCGAGTATTCAACACGTCACTGTCCGGTGACCGCGTTTGTCCGTACAGTAAAAATACTACCACAAAATGGCGACTCATAAGCTGGTTGACTTCGAAACTTGAAACGGAAAAATTAATTAATCTCTACTGAGAGCAGGCTATTTTATCGGATATGACGAACCCAAAGGGTCACAAAACTGCCATGATATCTAGCGTGGCAGTCTGTGATAACAGCAGCGATTAATTCGATGTCACTATCAGAAACTCTTACTTCGAAGTTCGCCATCGATAAACTAAAGTATCTTGGTGTAAACGCTGAGTGCAATAAATTGCCGGTAGAAACTAGCGCAAGAAATATCGCAGTGTTAACGCCCTATTAGGTCTTCGCAACTTTTGCTATAGAATCAATTTTAATATAGTGAGTTTCGTAACTATATTGTGAGTCGCATGAAACACGGTGAATTAGTTAGACAATGGGCCGACTATTTCGATGTCTGTTTTCTTCTAGGCGGGATTTAGTGGGTTTCATTCAAATCTTAATATAACATATA
>WURV02147368.1:3152-18108 GCA_011762755.2 Epimenia babai | reverse complement strand
AAATTGAAGCATCTATTACTACTACCATTACGTTATAAGTAGACAGACGAATGGTTAAGGTGTTAGATTCAACCCAGACTCTCCCATTTGCATACCAACTGCTTTCTTGATGATTGTTAGAGAGTGATTTTAACAGTTTTACTCAGTGCTGGAGTGAGCCGGGGTCTAAAACGAGTGCATGCTCAATATCATCTTTCACGTGTGATATTTGAATGTCGAATGAATTGAATGATATCGCTGCCGTGTACGCTGAATAGCTGCCTCTTAATTATTTTCAAATACAGATTGGCTTAAATGGCTGAGACTTCCCATATAAAGTTATAATCTAGCACCTTACCACATAACTCCAGTCTAAACGCCATAAACACCATATAATGGTTAAAAATGTTGGGATAGTGACAGTTACGGTGCAGTTAGAGTAGTGTTGACATCATTGTACTTGAATCAAGACAAACCTCGATCGAATCCCGCTGTAGCAAGTGAAGTATAAAGGTAAAAAGTAAAAGGCGAGGTTGTAGTGCTACTTTATAATTAAATGTCAGTCGCACGTACAACATTGCCCTGTTACATCCCTAAGACTTCTCAATATTCAAGCACGAAAATCTTGCTCATTTTCTATTGCGGAAGGCGGGGGGAAAAATCCCCGGTCTATGCTGGTTCGAACTCGCAACCTCTCGCATGAAAGGCAGCGCTTCTAACCACTACACCACTGGCGCCAACATATCTGTGTATTGTTTTTGGAGGGGGGGGAAGCGCCTTAAACCTTTGGCAGTTTGATTACGTAACAGCCCTAACAGGCTTCTTCCCTCGATAGATGTATTTTTGACGCTCCCTCAATGGTCTCAACAGCGCTTAGCTTTCTGTTATCTCATCATTCCATTGAGAATACTTGTCAACCGTCACACAGAATTAGCGGAGTGTGTGACATGTGTACATGTGTAGGATGCTTGTGATTGTTTGGAACCAGTGGTGTGAATGGAGTGAGGTCAACTGCCCGCTAGACTTACTGGGTTTTTCAGCGAACAGTGTTTCCTCACCTCTTATAACTGCGGCTTATCCACTTTGTCGTGTTAAAGGAGAGAAATGGCATGCACAACAATTTTCTCTGTTATCATTCTATTTCTAACGAACCAATTACACGGTGACACATCGGGGTTCTTCCAATATCCATGATTACCATGTATGCCTTCAAAAAACTTACTAAACAGCTTGGCTCCAAACGGAACTGTCAGCAACGCTGTACACTAAATGGCTCGACGTGTAACGGTTTACGAGTTGTTCAAATTAAATAGATTGATTGCAAATCGCATGACGGAATGGAGGAAATTGCTGACAGACCGTGAGTTCACTACTTCATTGTGTACAAGTCAGACATCGAGATGTAATTTACTTCGTTTTAGTGTCTGATTTGTTATCACTGTACACAGATTGAATGAACTACCGAGATTCGAGAAGAGGATACCGAGGTGAAGGTCATTAGATCCACGATGTCATTAACGCGTAATCATCGGGTATGCCGTGTCTATAAGCTGTGTATAGCCAATAGAGGAAATAGAAATTAATGAACCGTATTTAGTCGTGACCAATAAAATTTGTTGTCATGTCACGCAGCAAAATAAACTGGAAAACACAGTGTTACCGGACAAAATAAATGGGTCGCGAGCCTGAGGTAGACAGAAAAATATTACAACACAATGAGAGGAAATGGAGAATAAGAGAAATAAAGGAAACAAGATACTCTACATGTAGTAAAACTGACAATTGGAAGAACACAACCTAATGCTGGCGAATCGAGTGGGGACTGGTTGTTCTGTGAGGCTTCTGGTGCAATGTAATTTGTCAACAGTGAATACCTTACTGTGGGTTTAGCCAATATTCAAGCACAAAAATCTTGCCTAATTCTGGCAGCTGAAGAGTGCAGGAAAAATCCTACATTTGCATGGATGCGAACTCGCAACATCTCATGCGATAGGCCGCCAACATTTTAACCTTTGCACAACTTGTAGACATGATTAGTATTTCGCAGAAATTCACAGAAATTCATCAATAGATGCCAGTTTATAGAGCTGCGTAGTTCAGATATATCACACAAGTTCCCTCATCCTGCTTTGACGAATAAGGAAAAATAAACAGACACTTGGGGCTGAATTGCCGACAAAGTATACTTGACAAAGGAGAGCTTGTGTCGATGTGTATCGCAGTGAGTAGAAAAGGTGTAACTTATCTATTCCTGTACTTTGTGATAGATACAACGTAGCAATCGCTATCTCTGCGTCTACGATGTATATTATTATTGTTAGCACTGTGTGTGTTCTAAACAGTTTACCGTTAAAAAAAAGATGAGGCTAAGTTTTAGTGCGAGTCAGGTAAAGTGTGACGTTTCATATACTGCACTCTGAAACCTCTCGTAGGGGGCAAGTAGCGGAGTGGTTAGAGCATTTGACTTTGAATTTCCAGTATACTAAGTGTGGCATTGTTTGGACTGGAAACGCCTTAAACCCCATTGCCGATGGGGGGTCTGGGTAGCCCTTGCAGTGTGGTTCTGTTGGGGCTTTTTCTCTCTGATGTTTGCTGTGCTTTGGATGCTCTATATGTGTTCTCTATGTCGCTTACCTCCCCGCTATGTGGTCATTTCATTGTAAATAAACATGGTCCATGTTATTATAGACTTAGCGGAGTGTGCGACATATGTAGTTTCATATGGAGACATTTGGAACTAGTGGCGTTAGTGAGGTTTTTCACACTAGGTGTTTTTCCCCCACCCCTTATAAATGGGGCTAATCAGATTGTCGTGTTAACCACATTAATGGCTAGCTTTTTATGAAGGCCCTAGATGGCCTATCACGACTATTTCAGTAATTAGCCCATAAATACATACATGAAGCCTCCTGTACAGCCCGTACAGCCCATCAACTGCCAGTTTACAACGAGTCACTGGGACAAGGCAGTTCTATAACAGGTGCCATCGAGCCACTCACAAACGTAATTTCCAAGTGTATTTTAAAACAACCGGTATTTCCCGGGATTTTAACCTTCCACCATCTGGTTCCAAGGCGCTGTCCCAACTGAGCCCATCCAATTCTCGCTGATATTACTTCATCAAAGGCTGCGAATGTCAGTCATACTTACTATATTCCCTCATTAGTTCAGATTCGCAACGTCTTGTACGAGAAGCGGCGCTTCTACCAACCGAACAACTGGCACACATTCTGGTCTAAAGTTCAGTCTCACCAGTATTATAGGTCCAGCCAAAACAAACGATTGTAGCCCAAAAATATCGCATGCAGCTCATATAAAAAAAACAAGCCATCACATGCACCTAGTCCAGCAATTTATTTATCCAGCAAATAAAAGCAATCGCTGCTAATTGCCGCCAATTTATTGTACCTATCAATATTCGTGATATCTCGACGTATTAGTGATAAAGTTTTACACAGCCTCCTGCCCAGTCAACAGACCACGACTTAAGGATGTACTTGACCATTAAGAATACGACATTTACTATAAATCTTACCGGTTTTCTCTTCCTTTAGCTTTTCTTCTTTTTCTTCTGCCGCTGTCTTGTCGGCTCGGAAGAAGATTCGTGCACTACTCAGCGAGTAATTGAGTAACTCAAACTCCTGCAAAAATCCAATTAGCCAGTCATAAAACTCCTGTAAAGGATTGGATAATAGAGTAACTCAAACTCCTCTGGAAATTCAGTGAGTCAGTTACACTCCTGTGAAGCATTAGGTAATGAAGGGTGAGGATTGAACGCAATTCATAACTTAGAACATACCAGACTTATTTTTGTACTTCTCAATATTGAAGATGTCTCTTTTGACAAGCAAACTTCTGAAATGCTCTTAACTCAATCAATTACTCAATCTTTCACATGAGTTAGACTGATGCTTTATCTCTCAGCTCGATCTCCTTTATCTCTTAGCTCTCCTTTATTTCTTGTCTATCTCTCCTATATCTCTCGACTATCTCTCATCTATTGCTTGGTTAACTCTTTGTTATCTCTCCTCTATCTCTCGGCTATCTTTCCTCTACGTCTTTTCTATCTCTCCTCCTTCTCTCGGCTATCTCATCATATTACATTAATCACATATCCCAGATTAAATGAAGTCTGCGAGTAGTCTGTCTGCAATGCTTACATACAATCCTACAAATTCTATTATTAATTGCTAATACAATGAGACGTACATTTGGCTCTATCGTAATCGCAATGATGGCAGATTGACTGCAGAATGATTCGAGAATGATGTCAGAATAATGGAAACGATTCCAGAATGATGGCAGAATGATGTCAGAATAATGAAAATGATTCCAGAATGATGGCAGAATGACTACAGAATGATGTCAGAATAATGAAAACAATTCCAGAATGATGGCAGAATGATGGCAGAATGACTACAGAATGATTCCAGAATGATGTCAGAATAATGACAATGAATACAGAATGATGACAGAATGACTGCAGAATGATTCCATAATGGTGTCAGAATAATGACAATGATTCCAGAACGATGGCAGAATAATGACAGAATTATAGCAGAATGATGGCAGAATGATGGCAGAATGATGGCAATCATAGCATATGAGATATAACGCCGCGACTACAAGATTTCTGACAAGATGTGTTACTGTGAGTGGGTATAGCTCATAATTCATAATCAACCGGTCCCTCGGGCCCTAGGCCCGTACAGTTTCATTACGCCCTTGCTAACGAATGAGTCTCACTCAGAATCACTAAAAATACCGCATATATGCATGTTTTCATCAATACTTGTTAATACTGCATATATATATATGTCCGTGGGTGTATGCGCGCGTGCGTGTGCGGGTATGTGAGTGTCTGATTATATATGCATATCTTTTCTAAGCCTCATTATGTATTATCAATAATTCTCTATATCTCTCTATATATAGTCTGTCTATATGGGAATTTCCTGGTAATTCTATGTACTTTCAGCCTACAATGTGCCCATCACGCGTGTAATCTTCTCTCTGTACCGTGTGCTGTGAGCATATCGATGATCATACTTCGCCACCTTCCCCGTTCTAGAATCTAATACTCGCGGCCTTGTGTCGCATGTAGTATCTTATTCCCATCGGATCTATCGGTCCAGTCTTGTATGTTTCGCAGGTATGCTGTTCTTTGTCGGCCTGTAGCTTTCTTGCCTTGTATCTGTACAGTTAACACCATGCTTTTCTGTTTTATTTATTCTCACGTGACCCATGAATGAAAGTTTTCAGGATTTTATAGTTTGAAGTATGGTCATTTTCACGTTTGCATGGTTTAGTATTTCCTCATTCGAGATTTTATCTTTCCGTGATGTTTTCCAAATTCTATGCAAGAACCACATTTCGGTTGCTTCAAATTTTTTTAACAATCTTGACTCCGAGTCCCACAACTATATAGCAGGATGGACCATATGTAACATTTAAGAATTCTCAGTTTTGTCGGCATGGATGTATGCGAGTTCTTGAATACTAAGATTTTCTTGACAAAAGCCTCCTTTGACATAGCAGTTCTCCGGATTTCTTAGATGTTGTCAACACAAATGTCTTTTAGGTGTTGAGAGATAATCCTAGTTTTTCACTCTCTACAATTACTTTGTCTAAAATATCCCACAGCCCTTGTTCCCTTTCACTTATCAACACTGTGTCATCTGCATATCGGATGTTATCGATGTTACGTCCATTTATTAAAACATCTGGAAGCTCTTCCACTTCACGTAATACCATTTGCGGTACAATGAAAATAAATTTGGCGAGAGCACACATCCTTGGCGCACCCCTCTCTCAAATTTTGTCCATTCAGCTGCAGTTTGCTCCCGATAAAGGTTCGTTATCCAGCATAAAGTCTTTCCATCTATGTCTAGCTTAGCCAGTATGTTAAACAACTCCTCGTGTTGAACTTGATAAAATGCCTTTGAGTAGTCTATAAAACATAGATCTTTTTGAAACTCAATGCTTCGTTCCATCATCGGTATATTTCTCCCAGCATTTCAGAATGCCATCTTTTTCCATTATGATTGTGCCCTCTTTAGCCTTCAAATGCACATTTGATGAACAAAGCAATTTCCCGGATAGTTCTTTTACCTTTTGATGTGCTGCTGATGGATTTGGTGTTAATTGCTGCTCTATATCATCACATTGTTGGTTCCAACAATTCTCCCTATTCTTTACAATTCTGTCTGATGGTTTCATCCAATTGTTGGTATTTACATTTTTCCCTTCCCCATTTTGCGTCCACTCTCCATGAGGTCAAGTATATCATCAGTCTCGTCTACGGATTGCATAAAAACGAGACCAGCAAACTCCAAAAAATTAAACAATAGCTGAATGGGATATATTATCCTAATATTTTAACAGACATTTACCCATGTCTATTGTTTACAATCTACAGTTGTGGTCAAAATTATTAAAACACTGTCATTTCCTAGATAACGATTACTTAGTAGATAGATTTTATAAATCATAATGAATATAGAATTCCAATGTATTCATAAATAACTTCTATAATGTTATAACTTTTAAAATGGATGACATTGGGTTGGGGAAACTGTAGTTGACCATCAAGAGCATGAAAAGGAGGCAAATTCGCAAAAAAATAGTGTTTTTATAGGGTTTTTATAGGCATTCTTCGGTGCATTCCTCTATGCATTCTTTTGTGCATTCTTTTGTGCATTCTGCTGTGTATTCTTCTGTGCATTCTTATGTACATCCTTTTGTGTATTCATCTGTGCATCCTTTTGTGCATCCTCCTGTGCATTCTTCTGTGCATCCTTCTGTGCATTCTTCTGTATATCCTCCTGTGCATTCTTCTGTGCATCCTTCTGTGCATTCTTCTGTGCATCCTCCTGTGCATTCTTCTGTGCATCCTCCTGTGCATTCTTCTGTGCATCCTTCTGTGCATTCTTCTGTGCATCCTTCTGTGCATTCTTCTGTGCATCCTCCTGTGCATTCTTCTGTGCATCCTTCTGTGCATTCTTCTGTATATCCTCCTGTGCATCCTTCTATGCATTTTTCTGTATATCCTCCTGTGCATCCTCCTGTGCATCCTCCTGTGCATTCTTCTGTGCATCCTTCTGTGCATTCTTCTGTATATCCTCCTGTGCATTCTTATGTATATCCTTCAGTTCATTATTTTGTACATCCTCCTGTGCATCCTTCTGTGCATTCTGTGCATTCTTATGTATATCCTTCTGTGCATCCTTCTGCGCTTCATATACCACTTTGGCTACAAAAATTAATGCCCAGTGGATATCCAAAATGCCATCATTGCAAAGGTAACACCTTTTTAGACTAACTAATATAAAGATTAGCATGAGCTTTCATATATCAAGTATAATTTTTGTCAGGTATAGAAAGTATACTCCATCAGGTATACCGAGAATATTTCACCGGATATATCTAGTGTACTCTATCAAATATATCAAGTATATATCATCAGGTATATCCAGTATACTTCATCAGGTGTCTCAAGTATCGTTCATCAGATATACCAAGTATAATTCGTCAGGTATACCAACTATAGTTTATTGGTATATCAAGGTGAAATGAGTGGACAGAAGTAACTAACGCACAGGTTATTTATTCGAGGAAAAAAATACAGTAGCTGCAATAAACTCTTAAAAAACATACAGACTACTATTAGTGGAGGGTACAGGATGACCAGAGCGCGAGATGGGAGCTGGACGGGAGCGATGCAGAGAGAAGACAGGGCGGTCAATTTGACACGCGGACAATCGTTATGAATAGTGACGGATATCTTTAAACAAACAATAAATCACAGTGTGTACTTAAATGTGTCAAATACCGAAACGCCCAGAATAAGGTCATTTGGTGCCTCAATGACTAACGCACCAGGGTGGTCGTTATTTCTAAGTCGCGTGAAAGAGCCGCATGAAAATCAAAATTTGTCGTCTGTGATTGTCTCCCGTTTACATAGCGCCGATCAATGTATATTTACGTCATAAAAAAACATGTTTTCCCCTCCAAGTTTTGTATCTAAGAATAACTTGGGTGGCACTACTATATGCCTAGATTTTTACACATAATATGTATTAAAAGCCTCATTCACCAAAAAGTACGGAAGAAATTACGCAATTATTGAAGTGTATTACGATATAATAAATGATTCCAATTCTGAATTTTTTATAAAGGGTTTCCCTTAATAGTGGTCTCATACGAGTCGGGATCCATTAATTCACCCGAGTTTTTCCATTAATATATTACCGGAAAAACCGCGATAATATAAATGAATCGTCTGAAATAAGTATCAGTCACAAAGACGCTACAATGATCGAATGACAGGCGGATCAATATGGATGTAATCCAATCACAGTAAGCTGAACAGTCTCGTGGCTAAATGAGGAATATCTCTTGCTACAACTGATCGACTTTGATGTTAGATTCTAGAACGGGGAAATAAAAGGAGTTGAAATGACGAAACTGCGAATGATGGTAATAATACGAGACCCACCGTGTCGCAATCAGTCGGAAGTCTCAATTTGTCAATTAAGTGATTTATACATGTCTGGAGAGACAATGAGAGCAGTTTTCCAACGCTACTAAAATCATAATAACCCCAACAAAGAGGTAACAATAATATCGGCAAATATATAAATCATAGTGGAGAAACTTAATATTGAGAAAACGGCGACCAAACATTGTCACACAGTTTAAACTGGTAATAATACGATATTTTAAGCATATTTCACACAGAAAAATATATTTTTATGAATGTTTAATGACTGAAGTACCATAAAATAGGAAGAACCAAAATTCCATATTTTCCATGTTGTAATGTATTATTAGCATTTACTGATTAGGGGATTTCCCGACTTCCGACTGATTTTGACATGGTGGGTCTCATATGAAATGAAATAAAAATTTATTTGAGTAAAGTGGACTTATTAGCTGAGCTGTCAAACACACTTTACATGAAACAATAGCCTAATGGGCTTAGACTATAATGTAATAACTTAAATTATATAAAACTAACAGCCAAAAGTATAAAGGTAATACAGATTAATGTTGGATACAATTATGTACATTTACAGTGAGCATGAAATAGATAACAATGTTGAATCATACAGTGGAAAGTAGAACAAATATCGAAAAAAGGAAATCATATGTAGGCAAAGTTGCCATCAATATGAAGAATTAGTGAAAACAGAAACAGGCAATCTCTCTTTGAAAGTGTTGATTCACGGCAAATTAATAAAGTACTGGAAAGAAATGCACAGAAAAAAACCTATAACTCTGATGGGATTCTAGGTTTAGGGAGTAGGTTTTTTCTGTGCATTTCTTTCCAGCTATTTAGAGAACCACATTGGCTACCCCCATTAACATCACGTGAATAAAGTACATTACTGTTGAACTATTTAGTGAAAGCAACGCTAAATAAGTGTATTTTGCGATAGCTGTTAAATTGGCTGACAATTGTATATTGTGGAATGTAAGCTGGGAGTGCATTGAAGAGGCGGGGTGCAGCAGCGTAGAAGGCACGATCGCCAGAATTCGCACATTTTGTATGAGGGAAATTAACAGTGAATGATATATTTTCAGAGGATGAACGGTTTATGGTGTGTAATGGTGTGTAGAACTTTTACAAAAACAAGTATTTGGTCTTTTAAACGCTGAAGTGTTTACTGTAATGTATGTTGAGTAACCATAGGGCAACACCCCCAGTTAAAAGTGTCTTCATGCTCATTGGCCAATATATATCTGGTTTACAGGTCTATTAATACCATAACTAGTCAGATCTAATACCAAGCAGAATATATATAGCCAATACAATCAAGAATGTCAAATCTGATACCAACCAGAACATATATAGTAAATTACGATCTAGAATGTCAGATCTAATGCCAACCAGAACATATATAGTCATTACAATACAGAATGTCAGATCTAATACCAACCAGAACATATATAGTCATTACAATCAAGAATGTCAGATCTAATACCAACTAGAACATATATAGTCATTACAATCAAGAATGTCAGATCTAATACCAACCAGAACATATATAGTGATTACAATCAAGAATGTCAGATCTAACACCAACCAGAACATATATAGTCATTACAATCAAGAATGTCAGATCTAATACCAACCAGAACATATCTAGTCATTACAATGAAGAATGTCAGATCTAATACCAACCAGAACATATATAGTCATTACAATCTAGAATGTCAGATCTAATACCAACCAGAAAATAAACGATAAACATCTTTACGATGCCAAACAATGCCCCATCTCAATCCAATTACAACTAAGTACATAAATCCTGCTGGTCCACGGCCATTGACATACTCAACTGATGAGTGTCCCCGGGATTACCGGCGGTCTCATTCCAAGGGCACATCATCCATCACAATCAAATCCAAAAAAAGTCGACTTTGGGATTACGGGCGAGGTCATTTAATTTGTTTTATGGTAACAGGATTATGATGTATCGAACGACGCACGTAAGGTCACCGAATCACCATGTCAAAATAAAAACAGAGTCGTAATACGACTTATAGTGGAAAAATAGTCCCCTAGAGACCACAAATCGGGTTTCTGATCAGCGTGGGATTACGATGACATTTCTTTCAACAAAATATGCACTCTAGGTGATCTTTAGATTCCGCGGCGTTAATGACGAAAGTGTGACAAATATTTACGAGAAAGTGTGTGGTAAGGCTGTTTTTATTTCAGCAAGTGACTTCAGCATGAAGGAGTAGTGAATGAAAAAGGCAATCCTACAAACAATTTTTTCCTTTTTCATATTAATTCTTTTAATATCTGATATTTTCATGACTCTCTTCTCAAGTTATTGTCATTTGAATTTTAAGGTTGAACAAAATCTTTTTCTTTGTTCTGTTATTTTTAGATACATGATTACAATTATTCCATATACACACGCAAATTACCGACTAATTTCAAATATCTCAGGTAAACAAGTTGATTTTTTGGAATCCCAATACTACGTTAGTCAATTTCAGGAAACCAGTAGTAAAACTGAAAGTTAAAATAAGTAGTTTTATTTTCTATATTTGCAGAAACCGTGAATACATATTGCATACAGCCATAGTTATCTGTCCATAATGATAATCAGAATGAAATGTATTTTATAGTCGAAACTCCTCAAAATTGTAGATTTAAGAAAACGATAACGAGAATTTTTATTATATTTAAGGCACAGTCTGATTACCACGTTACTTGTCATTGTCATGGAAGTATCTCAATGTTGTTCATGTGAAATAATCTCCCCTTTTGTGACATCTGACATTCTCATTGTAACAAGCCTTTATGGTATTTTATTGCAACTACAATAGCTTAGACAGCCTAGAATAATAAAAAATGTTATATATAACCTGACAAAACTCGATAATAAATGACTTAGGATGTCAGCATCCTTGTTATTGGAAAATACAAACATCACATCATGACAATTCTCTCCCTTTGTTCCAATACCAAAACTTTACACACATCCTAATGGCACCAACTACTAAAATTATCCAATAATATCAATCACGCCGAAGAGTGCAAAGTTAATAAAACCACCAGTAATGCTAGCTGATGCATATCCTGCTTCCAATAGATACACTGCCTGAAGTGACCAGTAACCATGTTCCACTAATCTCCTACTAACACCCGTGACATTAACCCGGAGGCCAGTGAATAGCATTAAGTGGCAGTCAATAAAGTCACTGTAAATACACACATGGCACAAATCAATTCCATGGCACGTGGGTTGCCTAATGAAGGAATGAGATAGTCTCTGTTTACACAAAAGCCATAGCCGGAAGGCTCTCTTTCACTGCAGTCCATGTAAAAACCACAGATCGGGGCAAACAGGGAATGACTGAGATATTCGATACGATGGGTATTTATATTAGATCTTTAATACTAGATAATTTTCAGCAGTATGCAAGTGATATCTTGAACGATAACATTACTCTACAGCAAAGAGGTGCCCCAATGACAGCCCATCCAATAACATTACTCTACAGCAAAGAGGTGCCCCAATGACAGCCTGTCCAAGAACTTTACTCTACAGCAAAGAGGTGCCCCAATGACAGCCTGTCCAATAACATTACTCTACAACAAAGAGGTGCCTCGATGACAGCCTGTCCAATAACATTACTCTACAGCAAAGAGGTGCCCCAATGAAAACCTGTCCAAGAACATTAGTGCCTGATTGGCCGTCCACAGCCTGCAAAAGTTGAAATATATACCACTGAAAAAAACCTGTTATTGATGAAGTCAATCAGTACCCACCCAAAATTTTTCTCTGAATACTTCCGAACCCCGAGAATACCTCATAAGGTACCTTTTGATGAGCATTAAGACGGTAGACAGCGAGAGAAAATTATTGGCTGCCGGCGTGAATCTAATACAGATAAAAAAAGGCAGGCAAAGAATATAAAGACTGGTAAGATGTATTAATCAAACCTCTTCTGAACTATTCTATTTTCATTCACGTCGTATTAATATGAATCAACGTCTAATCAAGTTTCAAACTAAATCAAGACTTACCGTAAGGCAAAAACATTTAGTGATCAATAACTGATATTGGAGTATCAGAGAGTAACTAAGTGGAAATAAGAAAAAAGAGAAAAACTGCTTGTGCAAGAACCCGATTAGTATAGCATTGTAGGAGCTTAAGGTATGATATATCTGCTCACGCAACGCCATAATAGGTTGCCTTATGACAAGGGTAGATGAAAGGCGAACGCACTTAGTCCGAAGGGCATTTTATGTTTCTGCCAGTAGTTTGGTATTAATACAAATAAAGATATAGGTTAAGATGATGTTAATGAATATGTCTGGTGAGTCTTATCTATTATAGTGAGAAAACTATGGTAGTGCTAGTGTGGGCAGATAGGTGGCGAATACACACTCTGAAAAATCCACGTTAGAGGTGATTTATATATAGTCAGATGACGAGATAGTTGAGAGGCGAGGGTCAGAAGACGCAGTGCTATCAGTATCTGTGGTATAATGTAAATTGTAACATTAATATACGGTAGTGCACTTTAAGACCACATTAGCAGCTCGTCAGATGACGGCTCACGAGTCATTTAGGAAGGAAGTTCCATAACAGGTGTCGGCAGCAATCCGTTAACAGATTGACTTTTCCAGTGCATATCAATTTGTGTTACCGCAAATACATTTCGCGGGCAGGGTCTTGTGGTTGAGACCGCTGAGTCGACCACTGCAGCCGGGATAAAGATAAAGAAGCGCACACAAAGACGCAACGAAATAGCGCGCGACGGTATCGCTAGAGATTTAGCAATCCGGTGAGTAAATACACCATTGATTATTAGACGATTAGCATTAGGTTCGTGAGTTGAAGACGTCTGGACAAACAGTCAGAGCAGTGAGTGGCAGGATGATGGCCTGACACTCACCTGACTATTGGGGAAAAAACAAGAGAAACAAAAAACAAAGAAAGTATAAAAAAGGTTGAATTAAAGAAGCATTTGAAATGCTAGAATACAAGCAGAAAACTTCGGAAAATAAATAAAAACTAAAAAAAACAAAAACTAAATAAAAAGGAAAAAACATAAGGCCAAAGAGTCCTCCAGAAACTCGGATATTGAAACAACAGGCCAAAGAGGCCTCAAGAAACTCGCATATTAAAACAACAGGCCAAAGAGGCCTCCAGAAACTCGGATATTGAAACAACAGGCCAAAGAGGCCTCCAGAAACTCGGATATTGAAAAAACCCCCTCCAAACAGGCCTCAAAATACTTATTCAGATATTAAAACAAATGGCCAAAGAAGCCTTTGAACACTTCTGCAACATTAAAAGCACTCAAGATTAATTTGAGATTGTTGAGAAAATTATGAAGTAAAATTACAAACATCGGCGGAGATTACCTCCCCTTGGCCTGATGTTGATATGGTTAACAAATCTAAAGAAGACTAACCCGACGATAATATCTGCCAAATTGCAGAGCTCTGCAACAAGCAACTCTTGAGAAGGAAATTTTTTAAGTAAAGAACCAAGCATAAGCTCAGGTAAGCACAACATTTATTGACCGCAACTATGAGCCACTAAAAGCTCTCAATTCATATTTATGGCAGCTATTCAGCTCAGATACAAAAGCATCAGTAATCACATCCATGCCTCAGACTGGTTTCACAAAGGTGACTTATACAACAGCCTGTGCGGGATCCATTAGAATGATCCATTATGGCCAAGGAAAGAGGTGTGATACGAAAAAAGCTCTGGAGAAGCGAATACCATGTGAATAAATCCTATTCCAATTGCCTGACAATATCCAAATAAATGTTAGTTAGTCAAAAGTAGGCCGATTACCCAGGCTACAGGCTAGTTCTGTAGGCTACAGGACATTCCTGGCATTTAACAATGCCAGCCTATGCAGTTAACACGTTAAACAAATGAGCCTCAGTTATAAGGGGCATGGGAAAATGTTGAGGTTAAAAATACACCGAGTCTGGACAGACCATTGACCGTCGTCGATGCCAATAACCAGTGCCGCGTAACGTCTACAGCCGACATATGCTGAGTAATGTCTACAGTCTACAGTCTACATATTACGATGGTGGATGATGATTAACAATGAGATGACGAGATAACGAAGAGGACCATCGAGACCATCCAAATAACATTTGAAAAAAAGGCACGTCTGAGGGACAAAGCCCTACTCATAACCACACTTCAAGGGATACCCACCCCCCATGGGTAGATGAGGCCCGAGTAATTTTTGCCTTAAAAACGCCCCGGAGAGTATAGTGGCTAGAGCGCGAGTTGATCCCAAATTACAGTAATCGACGTTAGTGGTTCTGTGCCCTGGGGATGAGATACCTCGGTTGGTAGAGCACCGTCTTCCATACAACCAGAAGGTAGAGTCTTCCGTACAACCAGAAGGTAGAGTCTTCCGTACAACCAGAAGGTAGAGTCTTCCGTACAACCAGAAGGTAGAGTCTTCCGTA
>WURV02147357.1:0-18110 GCA_011762755.2 Epimenia babai | reverse complement strand
TGCTGTGCTTCAGATGCTCTATATATGATCTCTATGTCGCTTACCTCTCCGCTATGTCATCATCTCATTGTAAATAAACATGGACCTATCATAGACTCAGCGGAGTGTGCGACATATGTAGCTCGTATGTAGACATCTGGAACCAGTGGTGTGAATCAAAAAAGCTCAATTATCTGCCCAGACTCTGTGGGTTTTTCGCATTGGTGTTTTGAAATCCGTATATTTGCTCACTCAGCTGAAATGGCTCTGTACTGGAAGTAGCAAAGTGTATGTACTCGTTAAGTGGCAAACAGAAATTCTTTACACGTGAAAATAACGTCTACACTAATGAAAGATAACTATTCAGATATTTTTACGTAGATGTTTATCGGCATAATTTCAGGACCAGTTTAAATTCTGCCACGAAGCTATCTGTACGTATCTGGAGAATTTTCCATTGTACGCGAACACCAAGACGTAAGAATGCGATTGGCCGTCGTCTCGTGCGCTGCACCGTGCCAGTGTACGATCGACGCTCGTCCTTGTCACGGAAGATGATTCTTGATTATACGTCCGACGAATATAACAACACGTGAACTAATTATGTCAAAATACTGAAAGTATTTCACGCAACTCGCTGAAGGAGTGATATCAGGGATAATCTAATATCACCCAATCATCATCTCCAAGAGAACTGTCGCCGCCACATCCGCCAATCGTGTTACTCGTGACAAATGAGTTGTACTCAGCCACAAGAGTCAAACTCTCATCTACACATCGGTCCTGATTTGCGTCTGCCAGAAATTTTCCCGACATTTTCTCATTTTTTTTAGCACCAGGCAGCCGGCACTGCATCATCGTCATCCAAATTCCCAGCATATCATCGCAGCATTCGTGTATATTCTTATCATTGATGTATACCAATATACGTGAATTAATCTTGTAAATTTTATAACAACTATATATTCCATGCAAACCGTGTTATTCTCTTCTCACCTATTTTTTCTTACAGGAATAAAATTCGTATTTAGAATTGTGTTTTACCAATAACACGTCTCATTTGCATGCTTTTTAATTCCCTATCAAACTGAAGGTTGTTATTTTAATTCGTAAAAATTCTTATTGTATTTCGCAAAATTGAACATGCCTTACCTCAGCAAATTATTGTTTTAAAAATGTCAATATCGGGTCGGTATCTCCGGATTATGGACAGAAGCTTATCAATGATTATGACACGTGAATAGTTATGAACATTGATAAAATGGATACATTAATATAAATTATTGAGTAGTTAGTTGTTAGTTAGTGGTGTTGTTAGAGTCGATTACTGATTATTGTGGAACTGTCAAGAATTCCTTCTCGGCAGTTATCAGCTGTTTCGATATATAATTACTATCGATATATGTTCGTACACGCAAGTGAGCTTATTCGCGTATTAAAACCCAAAGTAGGTCATTCAAAAGGCATCGTCGTAAACTAGGTTACCTCGAATTGGGTCAAATATAACTAGACTAAACTTAAATGAGGTCACTCAGAATTGGGTCACTGTAGTATAAGCTGTATTAACATACGTCACGTTATCATAGGTCATTGAATATATCTCTTTTTCTTCAGTATTTCTAACTACATAGCCAAAAAATGAAGAGACATGCCATAGAATATAATTTTATAAATCTATATCAATTATTGCATTCATGCAATAATCCCTAATATTTTTATGGCGATATGTTTATTCTCAGTAGCAGTAGTCTTGCAACTCTAGCAAAGATTTAAGTATTTTTTCGTGATTTTAATCATCCTATTGTATAGTTCCAACATTTTCAAACATGTTTTCGCACTCACTGTGTATTAGAGTAATATATTTTTGTGATATTGACGCTTCAATTATGCTTTGGTTAATGGCGACGTGCGTAATAGTTTTAGCGATTCTGTTCATATTAGTGGCGTTGTATGACAATCTCATTGTGCCATATTTGACTGTGTATAAATCGTTTATTACGTAATACGCTGAAATATTACCACTTTAATAACCGCGTCGTATATACTGATAAAACTAACGCTATCCAAGAATGATTTCATGTATCTACATTGTGTCATATGGAATCTGTGCGTATCACTTTACCGTCGTGAGTATTAAGTTTACGCAGTATCTAAGGATTTCACTGGCTGTATTTCTCTCAATCCAGTTATTTATATAATTACTATCAGTACCCCCGTTAATGTTACATATAAATTCAGTATTCCATTAATTTTTCTGTCAAACAGTGCATAAAAAATCGGAGACACTTTCTCCCAAAGTCTGCAAACTCATAAGGAAAAAAATTAATCTATTGATTAAACATTCAATATTATTATCAACAGTATCACATTCTTTTCTTGGAATAATTTTTTGATTGATGTTGGTAAATTCATTCAGCTTTATTAATGAGAGAGAAGGGTGATAAAAATTTATTGAATGCGAAATAATCTTTTAATAATTAAACTATGGAGATGTTTCAACAATATATTAATTCAAACAGTATGAGACTTTTAAAGAGTAAAAGAATATTGCAGTTTGAGCAAAAATTTGTAGAAATCATGTAAGATTTCTTTTTAGGGTTAGTTCTGTTAGAAATGGCGTAAGTCGAAAAGCAAGACTTTGAATCACGGGAATTATAATAAAATTGGATGTCACCTTTCAAAGCATTGTTATTTAGTGTCCAAAATGACGTGCATTACTAATGGAAGAATATCGATTATATGAGCTTTATCTCATGATAAATAACCAGTGCTTCGTGTTGTGTGTAGTGCAAAAATTGCAAATGTAAGACAGAAGTAGCGTATTTCATTAATTACATCCACCATGGATGTAATAACACAATTTGTGGCATATAATCACCCGAATGTGCGATGCTTTTTTAAGTAATTTTTAAATTTATAATACCTAGTAACAACATTTCACTTTTTTAACTTTATCACATGCCAATTTATTCACAATATCAGTCACATTTTAGTTACTCTTTTCACTAAAATTTTGATTACTGATTTTTTCACTCAGCTGCAGTAGTGTACAGAATTTCCGATTTCATTTATGTCATTTGTGTTGAATTACTTTTTCCGCTGAGCAAATTGCACAGTTTCTTGTACCATTTTTAAACACCAGCTGTTTTTGACTACAACTAATTTAGAATACATAATTTTCCTGTCATAATTATATGGCTTTAAGAAACTCTCAGCTTTAAGAAAAAATGCAAGGGTAACACCTTTTTAAACTAGACTAATTGAATATACTTATAAACGAGCTTTCACTTATATGTAATATGCTTCTTCAGGCTTATCGAATGAAATTAGTCAACCAACTCGAAAAGCCTGAAAAATCATATTGCATATATGCGAAAGCTCATTTATGAATAAATTCAATTAGTCTCAAAAGGTGTTACGCTTGCATTTTTCTTACTTATAAGACTAATACGACTAGTCATATACATTTATATCAGCTTTAACCGTTCCTAGCAATATCAACCAATATTGTGAGCAAAATTGCTTAAGCGATTGAACACGCTCGAAACTCCCAACTCGCTACAAAGATTGTTGAAAGCTCTAGCCAATGACATGGTGAGGATATTCTCACTAGCCTTTCATTGGCTGAAGCTCGCACATTGAAGAGCTCACGATTTTCTAAGACATCCCCGCTTTCTCACTCCTTCTCGATAACCCGAAAAATGTCATGTTATTGCGTAATTTCGAAGGATTTTATTTGACAAGTTGAAACCGTGTGGCGCGGTCTGAGGGGATTATCCAACTATGTTTTAACAAGTTGTCAATATATTGCATTCAACAAATCTTAGTTTAAAGGCACTATAACCACATGAATATTCCCCAGTCACCATCCCCCGCCCCCAATCTGCAGTGCCTTTGCTCGTACTTTTGTTTTTGAAAACAGCTATGCCAATATCGGGCAGCAAACCTTCTTCACTCGAATCGTGAAGTGTTTATTCTTTTTCCATCGTCTTCTCTCACGCCATCTAATGGTAACTTAATCAAAATGCCATTGCGTACTATGTCATTTTCAGATTTGTGAAAACATTCATTTGTTTATAACCAATCAAATTGGTAGACGCAGCATTTTTGTAATAAAAAATTGTAACATTTCGCAACATTCCACAATGACACTGACCGTGAGGGTGGTTTTTGGTAACACAAAGTATAAAATTTTAATATTTAGTAAAAATAGAACCTTAAAATGATCAAAGCTACCAGAAAAGTGAATGCATTTGCGTATGAGTATTACGATTAGTTTAGTTCTTCATCAGTTCTGCTTATCGAATATCGTCGAATACAAATCAAGAATGGTCCTCAGTATGTATCTAAGGATTGTAACGGAATCGTCTTTGTCGTGTGTTTCGAATACACGAGCATTGAACACCTCAGTAATAATTCGTCAATGAGGTTCGCAACCGTAATTTATGGAAGTGTGTAAGTATGAAACATTAAATTGGCTTTGTAACAAATATTTTGTAGTATTTTTAGTACACGTGAGCTTATACTGAGTGGGCTATTCCAATCAGACTTTGTTGGTTATCCGTCGATTCATCTATCCGTCTGATGAGAGGTTATTTCTGCCGATGTTTGTATTTTTACTTGAAAAATTTTCTTTACAAGAACTTCGGGATATAGAGCTTTGGCATTTGACCGATATTTTCCTTTGATTTTTTTCAGATTTATTTGGTATATATCCATCAAGAGGAGGTGATTTTTACCGATATTTTTGAGCTCAGATTAGTGAACCAATTTTTTTTTATCTTATGTTTTTAGCTCACCTGAGATTATGCACAGTGAGCTGAACTCATCAGACTTTGTCCGTCGCCTTTCTTTCTCTCCGTCCGATAGTAACATTTTTTTTTAATCTTCTCTAAAAGCCTAAAGCTTTGTAATATGGCAGATATTATATCTGTGCAATGGGAGGTAATTTTTGCTAATGATAGTATTTTTAACTCACCTGAGCTTGTGCTCAGTGATCTTTACTGATCGGACTTCGACCATCATCCATCTGTCTCTCCGTCCGATGTTAACATTTTCTTAAAAAATCTTTTCAACAACCATCTATCATAGAGCTTTTCCATTTGGCAGATATTCTCCTAGGCTTGGTCTTTTTTAGATTTGTTGAGCTTATCATCAGATCAAGGGGGAGTAATTTCTGGCGATGTTTGTATTTTTACCTAAAAATCTTCTCAATAACCCCTTGTGGCAGAGCTGTGCAATTTGGTAGATATTATCTTTTGGTTGGTCTTTCAGATTTCTTAAGCATGTCAAGGGCAGATAATTTCTGTCAATGTTTTCTCAGTTTTCCCAACAGGCTTCGATTTTTAAAATGGATTTAATGTTTCTCTCTCATGTAAAGTGCGATAATACTCGCAGCGCGAGGTATGCACTGTGCAGATCAGAATCAGAAGTGAATGACTGTTTTGAGGCCGGTTTCGGCCTCTTGTTTCAATATCCGAGTGTGTGTAGTCCTCTTTGGCCTTTTTTATATTCATATATCCAGCATCAACATTTCCATATTAAATCAAAGCTACTATTATTCATTCAATAATAGCAAATAAAAGGTCTGATGTAAACTGTTGTCTAGACTTTTTAATGTGTAATCTTGAGGACATCATTTTAATATACTGATTCACTGGTAGTTTATTTAATTTTATTCATTTATTCTTTTTGTATTTCATATCCCGGACCATTCAGTCCTGCTTTTGAATATTTTTCAGTTTTTTCAACACTTGTGTTGAAGTTTTTGGTTTTTGGCTATATTCAATCAAAACATCTTAATTCACCCATACGAGCTCTTTCATTTTACATTTTTATTCTCTCTTTGATTTTCTATTTTCCATTGAGCGTCTTGACGCCTCCTTGGCCTATTTTTTCTTGCGTCACCAACCTAATATGTTGTAATACTCAATGCTGTATTGAAATGGTGCCATTATCATCCCTAGATTGTAATCTTGAGATAATCCAATGATTATGGATTATGTATGTAATATTAGTTTTAGTTATCTATGTCAAAAACTCTATCAGTCTTTCTGAAAGGCGATAGTGAATATTCTGGATATTTTTCCTGTACTCACACAGCTCGTGGTTACATCAATGCTGAATTAATTGAACTAATTTCCCGACATTTGACATCACTCTGCTGTATCCTAATCTGTACTATTCATTCATCATGTTTTATTATTGTGTACCATACATTGAATACCGAAAGACATGCTCACAGGGCGAATTTTATTTTGCTAAATTATGAAATTTAAATGAAATGGAAACAAAATGAAAATGCATCAAGTATGCAAATAATAAAGTGCTAACTGTTAACTTTGTGACCTGGTGGCAAATGTATTAACTTAAACCACCAAACGTATTGACAAATTGCCATGTGGAATTACATGCAGTGTTTTTATTTCTTTTTGTGGTGTACATATGGAAACTGTAATGAATGTCTATCTTTGATATCAAACATATTTGCAAACTATCATTGTTCGTGTATTGTGGTGTGTTTTATCTAGCTGTAAACCGTGTTTGAGAAATCTACGGTCCTTTTCTTTCGAAACTGTGTCGTATGGCCCAACTAATTAACCTCTCTTACATGTCACTTTATATCGAGCGACTACAGACTATGAACAAGGTAGCCAACAACATTTATCGACCTCATCAGCCAATAAAGGCTCTTACATGTGGTTTGCAATGAATGTTCATGGCAGTACTGGAAATGGCTCTTCATTACATAATTATGTATTGTATTACACGTAGGTCTCTGAACATAATCAGGATGTGGCATGGTTCTTCATGCAGCCTGTTGTCATATCTGAGCTACTTTGACGATGACGTTTTTTGATCTTGCCGTGAACTTGAAGACTTCTTTATAAATCAACTCATAATCAATAAATATGGTTATATTCCTCTCTATAATCTGTATTTTTCGAAAAGAAAAGGTTCAAATCACTGTGATTTCAGAAGTCACATTGCACCGAATGTATGGCCTCTATTTTCGGCCATTTACCTCATTGCCAAAAGGTTTCCTCAAACCTACTGTAGGTCTGACCTTTTCTTATTCAACAATTTTGGCCAACGGTTGAATGGAGATTTGGGCGTCATCTGGAAAAGCTGGAATCCGTAGTTCGGTCTCGTCACATTTATGTGACCCACCTCACCTGATTTCTTATATTCCACCTCTGCTCAGTGAACGCCCACCTAACATGCACAGTTGACACACGACACCATCTCCAGCCATAAAAATCACGCCAGTATATAAGGTACGGCCATATCAAGCATCAACAACTTGTTATCAATGCCTAAACCAGTCCTTAATCCGAGTATCTGGATAAAAGCGTCGATCATCCATAATGTTTGTCTTTTATTTATCGTAACGAGACAAATGTAGCAGGCAATGATCATTCAGTTATTAAAGTAATTATTTGGCATAAAAAATTGGAACTGTTATATTACTGACATTTTGTGTTCAATAGAACTTTAAGTCTGTCCTCCGATTGTCTTCAAAAGACACGATACACTGTACGTTTGTCTTTTATTTTACTTCTCGCGCTGTTGTGAAGTATCCATCTAGTGGAAAATTATTGCCATACCGCATAAAATAGTAGTACGATAACTATAAGGGTGGATACTGGGTGGGTCATTGCTGTAAACGCTTATGTAATCGATGATGTTAATTTTGTCACCTAATGATCAGAAATAATGGGAAATTTATAATTCTTTATAAGCATACATTGTGTGCATTTTTACCAATTGCTAGTGTCTGGTTACTTAGGCATCACGTAACACACACACACACACACACAGAAAAATTTTCTCCTTGTCATTGCATTAATGATTGAATGCTGTCTGATATTGGTGAGAAGATGGGTGAGTCTGGGCGAGGGATATTGCCAAAATGATGGATAACGCAAATAAATCACTAAATGGTAATTTGTTGGATAACAAATCGGCCCAAATCATACCTTAGTCAAATCATGTACAACTGACTTTTTGGGCAATTTTTCTGTTGAAGAGTCTCTAAATACCACAGATTTCAGAATCATACAAGAGTCCTCTATTGAATAAACGCACAATATTTGTGAAATTTATGCATAATTCGAAAAGAAGAAAATAAGTTCTTGTGTCATTTCGAAAAGATATTTATGAAGTGTATGAACTGTGTAAATATGTAACATAATGTGTTTATACGTGTCATGAGACATCCAGTAGGAATCAATCGCTAGAAAAATATCCGATAAAATGCGTGACCATGTGGTTTTGTTAGTGCCATCTATGGATGCTAGGTATGTCTTTAGATTACAAAAAGATTTCTATGTTGTACACTAACGTGCGTGTTTTCAGTCGTCTCATCTCATCTGCAAAATTACTCTATTCCGCTCTCTACTGTATTGCAGTTAGAAATAAGGGATATTACTCTGCAACATTGCAATCCACTTTTTAGTTAATATTTACAGAAAATTACTGATGGAATTAAAACGACTCAATTATGTCCGTCTCGACTAAAGCCAAATTACACTCAGAATGTCACGCCCCTTTCTTTTTTAAATATAACGAATCATGGCATATCAATATATCTTTTTAGTCATTACTTTGATCGATCACAAATCACAATTTTCATTATTAGCAGATTCTTATCATGTAATGGTCAATTTATTATTAATAATGAAAGAATAGAAGGATTTATAATAAAGCACTCACTTTTCAAACCGTAGCAATTGGTAAGCTCACTTTATTATATATAGTTGCTTTTTCGTAATTTGCGGGATTTCACCGCTGAATGCATTCAATAGTAATAATATAATCATTTATATACATATAAGAGATATTTTTACTTAAAAAGGATTATTGTCACATTCTATGTTAACTTATTACAAAAGTTTGAATGATTTGAGATGTTCAGTCATTTCGATATATCTTGACCATTCGGATAACCACCACCACTTTCTGTTAATCATTGCTCCATTGTTTGTGATAGCTTTTTGCATGACAATCCGTTATGTTAGTTCTCGTGATCTCTCTTTGTGTTCACACTGATCGTTTCGTTGTTTTCGTGTGATACTATAAGCAATTTTATGTTGTCTCCCCTGCCAGTAGACTCGAACCCGAAAGCAGTCGGAGAAACTCTTTATTCATACAATTGTTATTATAAATCATAAGTATAACAGGAAGTGGGTTGAGAGTGAGGCTGTAATTGAGACTTACATAAAAATGGCGGAATTAAAATTGAATTAACCAGCTTTAACTTAAAATATCATGATTACTCGAAACCGGCAAATGAAGGTTTTTATAGTTTTATTGTCATCTTTTGAAGCCAATAACCTATACTTTGTAGATAATTTCACATTTTGTTTCCCAGTTAGCTGACTAAATTGGAATTTACAGAGAGAAGACCGGGTTAATAGAATTTTAAGGCCATTTGAGTTAGTTAAATTAAGTTTAAAATATTTTCTAGTACATGTACTTATATGAATATAATATTTGTATATATATATCTATTGTAGAATAATGCTTCTTGTTTAGCAACACATTTTCCTTTGACTGACAAAAGGCACCATATAGAAGACCACAATAAAACACATACAAATCACCAATAGTAGAACTTGGAGGTCTTTATAGAGTACATCTGTCACAGCTACCGAATTCACGCAGTTGCAAGTTCTAACGTAAACTGAATTTGGATTTTCCGTAAGTTCTTAACTCCTCACCTAAATACAGTATCACTGTACATTTTTTGCCACTAGTATCATTATTTATAGTAATAATAATAGTAATAATATAATCATATATACATTTATGAGATATTTTTATTTTAAATGGATTATTGTCACATTCAATGGTTAACTTATTATAAAAGTTTGAATGTTATACAATTTAGTTAATGCCATTTTAGTTCCTGTTATGAGCTTTTGAGTGCTGTATATTATGAAAGAATGAAATATTCGATTTAAGGTACGGTAATGTATTGTGTTCCCATTTTAGTTTAATGGTAGTATCAGTAGCATTTGCTTTGTCTGTGATAAGAAACGCTGCACGTATATTGAACAGAAATTAATCAACCAAAGGTCGAAACCTAAGAGATCAATCAAGTTGACTCGATTTTGCTCGTGGAGTTTTTAGCTTTAATCGCTGTAATAGTCCACACTACCAAAAATTGCATGGAGCTTTTGAAACGTTTCAATGTTTGGGAGAATCGTTAAAAAGAATATTGGGTAAAATTCTATTGGTGGAACAGTGATTTGTAACTGTGTCAAATGATTTGGAGCCTTCCTGGATCGGTTGTTACTGTAGCCCCTATTTGACCATTGGCACTTAGGCTGGGATATCTCATCTGAAAATTAAATTCTAGTTTGATATGTTAGTGCAAAATTTACCAGAGAACATTGGAAACCTCAAAGCTTACATGAAAACTCATCGTAAGGCTGAAGGTGCAAAACTGACGTCGTTGGCTTGTTTTTTGTTTAGTTTTAGATACCCGTATATGTGATTGTTGTTTATTATTCACCTGCCCAGTGCACATTTTTTTACTAATGTTGACCGTTGTTAGTGACGTTGTTGTTTCAGTTAGCAGTTATGGTTTTTGTTTTTTTTTTTTTGCCCATTTTAGTTACCCACTGTAGATAAACTTTTCTAACGAGACGTATCCTGCAATCACTGTCCGATAAGAAGTCAATGAGTTAGTCAGTAATAACCTGGCCATTGTCAATTTTTCGTAATTCAATAGCCTTTAAATATTTCGTATCGTTCCCCCACTCCCCTCTCGTACCGTGTGGTGTATTCAATCTTACGTTAAATCAAGAACACTACTTCTTGACTGTCCATTCTAATTCCACGTAAATTTGAATAAAATACAATATTTTTTTCACTAATCTACTAATCACATTTTAATCCATTATTTTTTGTATTAGGTTGTGCTTTTCACATTCATATACTATCCTTATTACAATGATTATTGTAATGTTGTGATTTCTATCTGAATATAATTGTCATTTTACATTACTTTTACGATTATTTTTTGTATTTCCAATGCTGTAATATGCTTCTCTTTATCACTGTTACTCACCATTTTGAGTACCACTTTAATAATAATATTTGCTTTACGGTAACACAGTTTTATATTATCCCAGATCCATTTTACGTACGTACTGTGTATGCAGACATTTAATCCGTGATTTATTTGTGACTAATCCTTGTGATCATTAAGTTAACTCTAGGACAAATTTCCGCTCGGAACTGCTCAATTTTTTGGGGACATTTATTGCCAAATAAGCGAGTACGGTATTGCTTTATTTCAGTCAGCATGTGTGCTGTATCTACCTTATTTCGTCATTGCGGTGTCGACTTTAAACATGCGTAGAACTACAGTCTCGGGATCTGAACCAAATATGGCCAGTCATTAAAGGAGTTTCCCATAGCTTGGCGCCCAACATACGCTAAAAGTAATAGCCAGTTTTATCATCAAACACTGCGGACTTAATACCAGGTGCGCATAAGTATATGATGCAATGGTCCTCCTTCCAATTCAGAGCAAGTGCAATGGATTTTTGTACTTTTATTTCTATTTAACCAGCATTAAGTACGTTTCTAAGTTTGTCCTTGATGAATACAGAACATGGAGTGTGCAGTGTGCCATAAATATTACCGCTAATACTATCGTATGTTTAGTTAACTTTTTCTTGTGTGATATCCGAAGGGCAGCGCTGCCCCCTCTCCATGTCTGTTTGCATATCCCCATTCCGTGATGTTCGATGCGACGGTGTGGTATGAAATCCAGTAACAGTAAGATGCATCTTTCGTTTTGAAGTACATTTCAACATTGTTTTTGTACAGTAGCATTAGCTCTAGTTACTATTCAGTTGCTACAACATGAAATTATTCTTAGGTACTAATCAAGTTTTATAATTATTATATACACTTGACTAATCGGCTGAACCGCAGACTTGAGGAACTCCTGCTGACCATGGGCCAATATGATTAGAATCTTCAGAAAGTGTAGCCCGTAAATAAAATCGGTTAAAAAACCTTCTATATTGCCCTTAGGTGCATTGACCCTGCCCTAAATTTGTGTTCTCCACATTTCTTAATTATCAAAAAACGAACATAAAATCACTTTGCATTCCCATTGACATGTAAAGTTGGCTTGAAAAGGTATTCGAAACTTGAGTGACCAAATAATGATGTACTGAAAAAGCAGTGCATGATCTAAGTTAGGCAGTACAACGGGTTCACTCTTTTGTCAAAGCTGTTCTCTCTGTATGTTTATGTTGTGTACAGTGTATGAGTCGAATACATATTTTGGAACTGCCAAAAATACCTAAATATCTCACTTCACCATGAAGTGTAGCAGAGAGATTAGACTTTTTTTCCTTTCTTGCGTATAGCACGAGAAAAATAGCTATAATTTGGCGACTGGTTACATGAAAGTCAAAACTTGACATAAAAATTCAAGTCAGCAAGCCTTAATTTGTTACTGTCATGAGTTCTTCCCGACATTTTTCCTTTAAGTTTCGCCTAATAGCTATATGGCAATACCAATGCCTTTTGTCATATTTGGTTCATCCGACATTTCAGACAATTTAACTCATTTACATATAAAAATAATGCTTGAGTAAAGCACACTAATTACCACAAATAGAGAAATTCGCAGGTTGGTTAGGATTCGAAGCATGCATCAGAGAACGGTGTTGCAATTTCAAATTTTACTCCAATCACAATTTCCTCAGTCGACTAAAGAAGGTTTTTTGTCGGCCAGGCTCCTGTTACACTATATTGCTATAAATATTAATTTCCAAACTACGGTGAATTATTGGTTATCACCTGTCAATTAATTTGATTACTTTCGACATGTCCTGAATATTTTCAATACACATATACGATATAGCCCTACTGCAGCATATTCACTTAACACTCTGTCTTTATTACATGCATTATACATTATATTGCTTATATATCAATATTGTCAATAAATTATTGTGTAATATATTACTGAATCGGAGTTTGTGTTTCTGTGAATAACTATAGGCCACCAAAATGCAGACTATAAAAAAACCACAAAAAGCTCATTATATACCTTACCACTTACAGAAATTAGCCTTACCACATATCCAGAAAAATTGTTGCTCGATTTGTTTTCAAAATTATTTCTGCCAATAGTAATTTCAGTTAGTTGTCGAAAGAAACCTAATTAAAAAGCTACTACCTCAGGAAATGACCATACAATTTTTAATTTTTTTTAGGTTTTATTGGTTTATCACTTATAGAGGCAAGAATGTCAAAACGCTATTCAGTGTACATAGGGTACATAGATGTAGGATTTTTACATTAGTATTTTTAGCTCACCTGAGCCTCTGCTCGGTGAGCTTTTCTGATCGGAGTTTGTCATCTGTCCGTCCATCCATCCGTCCGTCTATCATTTCATCCGATATTAATATTTTATTGAAAGATCTAAGACCTGCTTATCACAGAGGTCTGCGGCAGATATTATCCGAGGGTTGGTCTCTTCTAGATGTGTTCATGGTAACGTCATCATGAGTAGGGGAAGTAACTTCTGCCGATGTTTGTATTTTTTCTTCAAGAATCTTTTCATGATCCGGTTATTGCTGAGGTCAGCCATTTGGCAGATATTGTCCTAGGGTTGGTCTCTTCTAGCCCTCAGTACTATGTTGTCTTAGAATTGTATTGCTATAGTTATGTGATGTACAGATGTCAGTGTGGTAAAGGCTAGAGGTGTTCATGGTATCATCATCCCGGGTAGGGGAAGTAACTTCTGCCGATGGTCGCATTTTGCTATTTGGCAAATATTTTACTTGAGTTGGTCTCTAGATGTGTTCATGGTATCGTCATCGCAGCTAGGGGAGGTAACTTCTGCCGATGTGCGTATTTATTTCTTAAAAATTTTCTCCAAGAACCGCTTATCACAGTGGTCTGCTACTTTGCAAATATTGTCCTTGGAGTAATCTCTTGATTTGGTCATATGGCAGTAGGGGAGGTAACTTGTGTCAATGTTTGTATTATTTACTTGAAAAATCTTTCTCAAGACCCTTCATCGCGGAGATATTGTCCTTCGGTTAGTATCTTTCAGATTTGTTCAGCATCTCATCATGAGAGCAAAGGCTGGTAATTTCCATCGGCTTTTTTATTTAAAAATCTTTATCTCCATGTCCGCTCAGTGCAAAGGTCTGCTTTTTGGCGGATATTATCTGTTTAGGTCTTTGTAGCCTATGTCGTGTTAGCCACATAGGCTAGCTTGGGGTGGGAGTAAAATACCTAATTTGAAAAACCCACTGAGTCTGGGCAGATAATTGACCTTTTTCCATTCATGCCACTGGTTCCAGATGTCTACATACAAGCTACATATGTCGCACACTCTGCTAAGTCTATGGAAGGTCGATGGTTATTTACAATGAGATGAGGACATATCGGAGAGGCAAGCAACATAGAGATCATATATAGAGCATCTGAAGCACAGCAAACGTCAGAGGGAAAAAGCCCTACCAGAACCACACTCCAAGGGCGACCCAGACCACCATGGGCAATGGGATTTAAGGCGCTTTCAGCCTGAAAAACGCCACAGTTAGTATACTGGTTAGGGCAGGATTTGAACCAGGCACCCCTGGATTCAAAGTCAAATGCTCTAACCACTACGTCAGCTGCCCCCAATTGGCAGATACTTGCTGTCTATAAATGTTGTACTTTACGTTTTTACCTTCTTGGTCTCAATTTGCCTTTTGGTAGCTGTGACTTTGAGCTGAATGCACTTTTCGAGTAAACTAATTTGACCTGGTAATGGCAGTTACATTTTCCTAATTGTTTTATTTTTTAGTTAAGTTAAACTTAACCAGCTATAGTTTGATTTCTCAACTGTACCGGGATCAGTCAATGATCTTTTCATCCAAAGACTACTCCACACAGGCCGATGGACCATGATATTCTCATGAATGCTCTCGTTTGGATCAGATATATATAGATGATTCTCCGCATGCCTAGAGATTAGGTAATTGGTCTAGATGTTATTAGTGGAAGGATGCCGCACAACACCTGGGTCATAAGCTCCGTCATGCCCACAACATTGACATATGTGTATTTAATTAAGTGCCCTGTAATTGTGACCTCAGGATTAAAGGTGGGAGTTCTATAGTTTTCCTCTATTTCTAAACCCTAAGATCAAAATAGAGCCCAAAGGGAACATAACTGCAAGGTATGCACGACTTACGCCACAGCTGTCACCGTCTGCCTAATATTGTAAACTTCTAAATATGTATAAATTATAAGGTTCAACTACGATAGATTGGATTCCGCACTGGATTTTTTCGAAACTGCAGAGATCTCGGCCACTGCAGCCGGTGTGCTAAAAGTGTGAAATACGGTGTATGTCCATTTTGCTGAGCGGTACGAAGATCTGAACCACGCGTTTTTATTGGCTAGGCCTACAATCCATAAAGACTGGATCGAATTTCTGCAAAGCGCACCGAGTTACGGGACTTGATTGTTACTTGGTAGTCTCCGCTGACTCACCTCTTGTAAAGTACACAGAATGTATTTATAATGGCCGTGACTGAGCGTGAAAATGTGGCAAGTCTATCGTCGATTTTATGTCGTCTGATATTTGTATTATTGATATCAGCTGACACAGGTAAGAAATTTTCAATAAGATGGTAATGATTCATATCCTAGATCATTACGTATTAAATTTTTATGAGAATGACACTCGCAATACTGAACTGAAAATGAGACGCGGAAGTGTGTCACTTTCACCAGTTCGGTGACTGAAAGTGAAAATTATTTTACAGTATTTAATTAGTACAATACTAGTCAAATCGTCACGCTGTGAAAATGCACATTGTAGGTAAAAATGGGCTGAGATTTTTCCTCGGCCATCATTGGCCCTCAATACTACAAAAACTAGCCGAATAATGCACATGGGAATTTTAGGCACAGTGAACTGGCGCGGTCCGCTTGCCACTGACACTCTTAATGCTACCTCTACAGGATGATTTTAGGGAAAAGTTAGAGCATTGGGCAAGTGAACTGTTAGAATTAGTGTTAGGGTTAGCCATCCCCAGATGGACATACTGGTCTTTTAGGGATTATCCTGATAGATGTAGATGTAGATGATGCCATAGCGTTAGAATATATGCTGTTGTCATGGCGGAACATCAGGGGGTGGATTACACTAGTTCACCGCGCCGCGCGTTGCTGTATTAAATATCACCCAGGCAGTGGGTGTTAAAGAAGAGACGATTTTTGATACAAAGTAATAAAATGATGGTATTTAATTATATACTCAGCGATTCAATTATAATATCTGAATTTATATAGGAGTATACTTATACCACAACTAACATTTAGATCAAAGAAAATAGAACATAAAAAATATAGTTAAACAGCTGTTTGTATGAGGTTAGGGTTCGTGTCAACCAGTTGTTTCTACGTTTCCCCTACGGAGACAGTAACCCGTTTCATTCCCTTCTTTATATGAGTCCAGAATGCCCACAAAAAGCGGTTATGTGCTGCAGTGTTGGTTATGTGGGGAGTATCTACTTTTCATGCAGGTTCTCGGGTGTCTGGTGTATAAATTTCCGAATGACAACAATAATCAGAATCTTCCAGGGAAAAACGCCATCTAGGTAGTGTTGTACTGGATCTAGGTAGCGTTGTACTGGATCTAGGTAGCGTACTGGATCTAGGTAGTGTTGTACTGGATCTAGGTAGTGTTGTACTGGATCTAGGTAGTGTTGTACTGGATCAAGGTAGTGTTGTACTGGATCTAGGTAGTGTTGTACTGGATCTAGGTGGCGTTGTACTGGATCTAGGTGGCGTTGTACTGGCAAGGCCAGATACTAAGTTTGGGCTCTCTGAAATGCAAATACAATGATTTAGCTTCTTGCTGCTGAGAAAGAACTCCATCAGTAATAATAATAATAATAATAATCCATTTGTTTTGAAGGCGGCCTAATAACTAGTATGTCTCTAAAGCGCCTATATACATTTGGTTTTATAACTAATTATTGTATAACACAATAGAATGTAAGTTAAATCGTAGCCTTACACAACAGTTTGATGAAATGTCTGCCATACTGCAAATTTCTACAAAAACACAGGTGTTCCTAAAGGACCCCTCTCAGACGTGTATGACAGATACACCAAAGGATTTTTTGCACAGAGTTTAGGGGAGTAAAGGCTTATGCAATAGCTAAACAAACATTCACACTACCCAGCAGATGAATTTTGTGCACATAAAAATATATTAAATTTAGGAAATTTACAACCAATTTTAAGTGGCAATATCTTTAAATGGCAATATAGCACCAGATTAATTGCGCCATTGGACAATAAGTTTTAAGTTATGCGAAGGATCAATTTGAAAATTAAGCTATTTTCGGGAGATGTACGTTTTTATCATAATAGCATAGCATTGCTTGATAAGTGGGTTATTCATGTATTATAGTGCATTTGTATATATTCTATCTCACTCTGTCTGTTTGTGCCTTATGTAAATAAAGTTTAGATATCAAATATATCTAACTGGAAATGGGACAATAGCTCAGTGGCTACAGTCCCGGCCTATATACCAGATGGTAGGGGGGGGGGGTGTTCCAATCCTGGGTCATATCAGTTGTGATTTTCCCTGTCTTATCCTTAGGTAAGATACTTTTTCATCCCAGTTTCTCTCGGTGCCTGAGCCATAAGTGAGCACCGGTATAATGTATTTGTAGCAATACAAATTGACTTGCACAGGCCGCTAGATTGCTGCTTTCCCCAGTGACTTGTTTTAAACTATCATTTGACAGGCTGCGCAAGCAGTTTTTTAAAGTGCGCTTTACCAAGTGGTCAAACTGACTGGTTATGAAGGATTTATCAATTCTGTATTACTTCTCAGGTATCTGTTAACATGTGACCCTTAGCATCTAATATAATAATGGTGTTATCCCGTTTGTTCGTATGTTTGTGTACCATCTGGTTTTGCAGATTGACCCCCATAACCAAAAACTTTCTTCAACGGCACGACCTTGAGGATTTCACCAACTAGCGAAGTTCTTTATCAGTTATCACTTGAAATGTATATAGGCGCCTTAGAGACATACTAGTTATTAGGGCGCCTCCCAAACAAATGTATT